>CM077439.1:30477847-30482847 GCA_039654765.1 Mylopharyngodon piceus
ACATTATCCTTACGAAAATAACCAAGATGGCTTTAACACAGACAAACCACATACTGTCAAAATGGTGTGTTAATTCTCTTCATTTTAAATCATTCAAAACGTCTCTATCTGCATTTTAAATGTACATTTCATACGGATTACATAATCAGAGAGAGTAGCCTATTTCTTTTAAAATGTTTCTTTTAAAAGTAGACATTTCAAGCTTTCTATAGATACATTTCTCATGTCTGTGAGGCAAGTAGCCTATACGCTGAGTTTCGGTTCATTTATGAGACGTGCTCGCGCCGGCGCCTCCATTATATTGCCTGCTATATTTGCATCTTATGTATTAAATCCAGGCAATTGGTTGATGAAACATTGATTAAAATTAAGATACAATTTATACAAAACGAAAATCACTTTAACGAAAGGCCTTTCTACAAAACAAAACTTAATGAAGTGGTCAAAATCATGTCTGACCCACTCCATGTCTCCCGATATATTGCGCATCTTATGATGTAGCTATCCTATCTTACTCGTGCTGTTCACTTTTCATAATTAACATAGATGAAATAAAAAAATAACATTATAATATTTAAAGATAAATATGAAACTAAATACATTTTCGCTCACATGCTCTGCTGTGTAGAGAATCTCCTCTGTCTTATCAGACGACATGATTTTGCACGGCAGTAGCGCTGCATCATTCTGTTTTATGTCAGATGGCAGCGTTAAGGTGAAATACTGCCACCTGTTGTACTTTGGGATGTCAATCGGGTACTAGCGCTGGATTATTTACGTGTCATATTATCATGTGTATTATTCATTTTAAATATTTCTGTTATCACGATATATTGTCACACCCTTAATTAACACGATATCGATTTTTCATGTTTTGAATATCACGGTTATCGTCAATACCGGGATATCGCGACACCCCTAGTTCCAAAGTTTGGTGAACTCTGACCTACGAATTCACATCACGCGAAGACGTGTGACTAGTAGAAGATTGATATGTCATGGCGTGACCCCTTGGCTGAATTAAAAGAACAATATTTTTTGCAGTAGAGTAGATTGTATATTTTTACATTTTGAATGTATTACTATTTGTTATATTCATGTTTATAAAAAGACATATCACGACTGTTAGTGTCCGAAGAAACTTCGCATACTCAAAGTCTAGTGTGACCGTGGCGTTAGAAGTCAAAAACGAGAATTTTTAAAGAGAAATATCAGAGGAGCTTGAGTTTTTTTTTTTGTCCAGCCCTATTTGTTTGGACTGCGGAAGGCGTCTAAGCTTACAATACTTCTACATCCTGTGTCATACATCGCCTCAGAGGTCACTCTTTTGGCTCGATTTGCATAGGCCAGCTGCCGGAAGCAAGTTATTTTAGTTTATAAAGTTTTAAATATGGATATTTTTCTTCCAAAAATCCATGGCTTTGCTTCAGAAAACCTTTATTAACCCCCTGGAGCCGTATGGGTTATTGTTATAATGGATGGATGCACTTTTTTGGGTTTCAAAGTCATGAGTGCCATTCACTCCCATTATAAAGCTTGGAAGAGCCAGGATATTTTTTAATATATCTCTGATTGTGTTCGTCTGAAAGAAGAAAGTCATATACACATAGGATGGCTTGAGGGTGAGTAAATCATTTTCATTTTTGGGTGAACTATCTCTTTATTAACTTTAATGATCTGATTTATGGTTTTCAGTAAATATTAATAACACTTTAAAAGAAATTAAGCTTCACTGCTTAATAATAAATACAATATTATGCCAAACTCTACAAATTTATTTAAGTTTTTATTTATTTATTTATTTAATTTTGGGACATCTATACCACATCTTGACATTTTCTAAATTAAGCCCCACAAAAATATCAAAATGACCTTTTGGGTCACAATATATTGGCACGTAACTGTTATTGATTGCCTCTTTTTTCCATTTATCACATCAGCTGATATTGGATATTCAATTACTTCTGCCTATTTTAAGACATAGATCATCATCTAGCACTAATTTAATGAGATAAGGATAGATTATGGCAAATATTTAACCCTTTAAGAGCATTATCTTCCACATCCTCAAAGCAAATTGTACTTTCCTGTCTGTCAAACACTTTATTAGAGCTCTTTCAAGTTTGTATGTCCCCAAAGTCCTTCATTAACACATCGCATACTCCATTTCCCAGCATGCAATTTACTTTGAACAGGACTGTGTTCTTGCAATATGTTTGTGTGTGTCTGGCCTCATTTGATTCAGGCCTGTGATTTTGAGAAGATTATTTCAAGATTCATGAAGTTTTAGTCTGTGTGTGTGTGTGTGTGTTTCCTCTGTAGAAAGTGTTGACAGACGAGCGCATGTGTCAGAGCGAGGCGCTGTACGCGTTTCTCAGTCCGTCACCAGAGTACCTGAAGGTCATCGACATCCAGAAGAAATCCTCCTTCTCTCTCGCATCCTTCCTGGAGAGACTGCCGGGAGACTTCTTCTCACACCAGGAGGTACACACACGCACACACACTCTCACAGACACACACACTAATAAGAGTGCTGGAGATGAAGTTGTCATCATGACATAAGCATGATCATCCACCAAATCACCAAATGATGATCACACAGAGCATCAGAGATTTGAGACTGATGTCAGATCAGATGTGATGAATCTGATGTGTGTGTGTGTGTGTGTGTCAGGATGAAGCTGAGGATGACAGCGATCTCTCAGACTACGGTGATGAAACGGACGGGAGGAAGGACGCTCTGGCGGAGCCCTGCTTCATGCTGATTGGAGAGATCTTTGAGCTCAGGGGCAGTGAGTACAACACGCTGCTGAAACACTCGCTGTCGCCACAGTGATGAAACAAGTGTGACTGCGCGTCTGTGGGTGTGAAACAGTTTGACCGCAGGACAGTGTGACTGATGTTTGTCTGTTTCTAAAGGCAGATATTGTTTTGAAGAGCAGGGTTATTATCGCTAACTAAAAACATTTCTGTTATTTGAAATAAAATAAAATATGAACATTAGTTGAAAAACTTTAAGTAAATGAAAATTAGAAATGTTGCATTGGCAATAAACTGAAATAAGTTTAAGTTGAAGCACTAAAATGAATAACTGGAACTAAATAAAAATAAATTAAACCTAAATAGAAATTGGAAAAAACAAACAAAAAACTAATAAAATGACAAAAGCACATAATGAAATTACTAAAAATGAGTGCTGTCAAACAATTAATCGCTTCTAAAATAAAAGTTTGTGTTTACATAATATATATGTGTGTACTGAGAATATTTATTATGTATATATAAATACACACACATGCATGTATATATTTAAGAAATATTTACATGTATACGTGTGTATGTGTGTGTATGTATATATATATATATATATATATATATATATATTTGTTAAATATATACATGTATGTGTGAGTGATATTTTCAGACATGACACATTGTGTCAGAGCATGTCATCATCACTCAAGCATCAGATGGTGTGATGCTTTCTAACACTGCTCGTGTGTTTTCTGTCTGCAGTGTTTAAGTGGGTGAGGAAGACACTAATTGCACTAGTTCAGGTCACGTTTGGACGGACTATAAACAAGTAAGCATTAATGGATGGATGTAATGGAAACTTGCAGGATGAGCACACTGAGTTTGTCCTTCCATCTCTTCCTCTGCAGGCAAATCAGAGACACTGTAAACTGGATCTTCAGTGAGCAGATGTTGGTTTACTACATTAATATATTCCGGGACACGTTTTGGCCCAACGGGAAGCTGGCACCTCATAACAAAAGCCGCTCGGAGAGTGAACGCAAAGAAACCAAGGAGAGAGCGCAACAGAAGCTACTAGATAACGTCCCAGGTGAGCGGGAACATGGATTTAAAACTGATGAGTCCAGTGGGAATTTCAAAAAGCTACACTAAGAACATTTCTGCAGGATGAGGATCTGCTGTTTGCCATTCACGTTTTGTCAGAATTACTGTAATTGTGAGGTGGAAATTCAGAGTTTGAGAGCTGTTCATGTGCCTGACATTATTAGTTTCTATTAATAGTAACACTAATGCAGCTTTATTAATGATGACAGCAAAATACTTCAATACATGAATTCACCTCTAGATACTCTTGAAAAATACTGAACAGTGTCATTTTATAATTATTTATATACTATTATAGTATTAATGAACATTTTGAATTAGCTTTTTTTATATTTTCAGTTTTTATTTTCATTTTAGTTTAAGTTATAGCAGTTTTGTGGAACTTTATGGAAGCTTGTTTCTGCCACGGAATTAAGAAGATTAAAAAGTTGCAATTACCTTTTTTATTTTTTATTCCCTGGCAGAAACAAACTTCCATAGCTTTTGTCATTTTTATTAGGTTGTTTTATTTTTTAATATGTATTTTTATGTCACTTTTAGTAATTTTAGTAACTTAAACTTATTTTATTTCAGGTAGTTGCCAAGTCATGATTTCTTTTTCAAGTTTACCTACATCTTTGACAAAAATTATTTGTAATAGTTTTTTTGTTTTAGTTAATAATAACTTTATTTTTCTGCATATATATATATATATATATATATATATATATATATATATATATATATATATATATATATAGCATCACAAACAACCTTTAAATGTTGAAGCCACTGCTGTTTTGATCATTAATTGTTCATTCTGAGCTTCTAATATGAGTAAATAGGAGTGACAAAAACATGTTTTTTGCAAGTTGTAATTATGGTAATTCCTATCGCACCATTATTTTACTTTATTATATTGATGTCTAAAGTAGCGTTGTCAAAAGTACCGATTTCAGTACCAAGTCTGTACTGAAATTTAACAAATGTGATGAAACCAGCATTTCCCCCTAGCATTTTGAGCGGATTCTTAAACACCTCTGATTGGCCGTTGTGTTCACGCACTCAACAGATACGCCTGTTTTCAAACGCTCCATGCGTATCTGTGTAAGCGCTCGGTGAAGAGCGTCAAAGATGTCTATTTACTAGGGATGCACCGATGT
>CM077439.1:30487847-30675347 GCA_039654765.1 Mylopharyngodon piceus
GTTTATATCCCGCAATTCTGACTTTATCGTAATTGTGAGTTTATATCCCGCAATTCTGACTTTATCGTAATTGTGAGTTTATATCCCACAATTCTGACTTTATCGTAATTGTGAGTTTATATCCCGCAATTCTGACTTTTTTTTAATCGGAATTGTGAATTAATATATCCTGCAATTCTGACTTTATCGTAATTGTGAGTTTATATCCCACAATTCTGACTTTTTTATATCGCAAATTGTGAGTTTATATCCCACAATTCTGACTTTTTATCAAAATTGTTTATATCCCACAATTCTGACACTTTATTGTAATTGTGAGTTTATATCCCACAATTCTGACTTTTTATCAAAATTGTTTATATCCCACAATTCTGACACTTTATTGTAATTATGAGTTTATATCCCGCAATTCTGACTTTTTATCATAATTGTGAGTTTATATCCTGCAATTCTGACTTTTTTTTATCGTAATTGCGAGTTTATATCCCGTAATTCTGACTTTATCAAGTTTATTTCTCACAATTCTGACTTTATAAATTGCAATTCTGATTTAGTTTCTCACTATTGCGAGTTTATATCGCACAATTCTGACTTTTTTCTCGTAATTGCGAGTTTATATTCCGCAATTCTGACTTTATCACAAGTTTATTTCTGAATTTCGCAATTCTGATTTAGTTTCTCGCTATTGCGAGCTATTCTGACTTTTTTCGCAGAATTGTGAGAGATAAACTCATATTTACTACTTAAAAAGTAAGAATTGTGAAATAAAAAGTCACAATTACTTTTATTAAAAAAAAGTATTCTGTGGTGGAAACAGGCTTCCATAAATAAGTGTCAATTATGAAACAAATTCAATTTCGATACAGAAGACTGAACTGAAATGAATAATCACATTATCATTATTCAGTTCAATTCGGTTCATGGTTCAATTTTGGTTCATGTGGTGTCAGTGCAGTCAAATTGATAATATTACAAAATATTAAGTGCCCAAACCCCAAATAAGCAAGCCTCAAACTTTCCCCACATTGCTTCTCAGCAGCAGTGCATTTTACAGGTCTAACATCTGTGCAGAAGAATTGCATTATAACAGAATGTCTATTTACACTTACTGCAAAGAAAATACTTTTTTGCCATTTACACTTAGTGTAAATACCATCTATTGCTATTTGCACTAATGTAAATATTATCTATCGCTGCTGCCGCATTATAATTGTGCGGTGGTCAACGGTACCTGTGTGAAGTAGCTTTTTGCTCGGTCTCTGTTCTGCAGGACCCCCCGGCCCAGATGAAGGCAGCGGGCGTAGTAAAACATGGCTATAGCGATGCCCTTCCTGATGAACTCCTCCAGACAGCCCGTGTGCCGCGCTATGGCACTGATGTCCTCGTATGCACACACTCTGAGAGTCCAACCAAACCAGTTTTAACATGCTAAATAAAACAGAACAGTGTTCTCTACAATACCTCTCAGTTTCTGAATGATGCATTGCACCTTTCTCCAAGGGCGGCTGCTCTGGAGTAGAGCTTGCGGTGGTAGTAGCAGGCCGTCAGGTGGCCTTGAGCGTAGACGTTCCCTCTCTCCGCTGCATCCTTCAGACAGAACAGAGCCGCGTCTGGGTCCTTCTGCACTCCGTGACCGTACAGATACATGACGCCCAGAGCGCCCTGAGACTCCAGACTGCCGTTCCCACACGCCTCCGAGTGCCACGAGAACGCCTGATGGACACACGGTCAGTTTTACTGAAGACAGACATTTAAACACGTGTGCATTAGATCTCCCTGCACGATGATTTCAGAAACGACTAGATGAACTGAGAGATATGCTACTGTTCAAAAGTTTAAGGTCTGGAAGAAGAAATTAACAATTTTATTCAGCAAGGATGCATTAAAGTGATCAAAAGTGACAGTAAAGACATTTATAAAGTTGCATAAAAAAAAAATGCAGTTTTTTAAAACTGTCTATTCATCAAAGAATCCTGAAAAATGCTTTCCCCAAAAAATTGTTTTCAACACTGATAATAATCATAAATGTTTCTTGAGCATCAAATCATCATATCAGAATGATTTCTGAAGGATCATGTGACACTGAAGACTGGAGTAATTATGCTGAAAATTCAGCTTTGATCACAGGAATAAATTACATTTTACTATATATTCACATAGAAAACTACGGAAGAGGATTAGGGCCAAGCAATAATAATAATAAAAAAAAAAAAAAAAAAAATGATAAAACCATCTCGAGATTAAAGTCATTATAATGCAAATCAATTTCTCAAAAAAAGTTTTTTTCTCGAAACGCAATGACTTTATTCTCAATTTAATGAGTTTATTCTCAACATTTTATTTGAACTTTTTTTTCTCAAAATGTAATGTTTATTCTCGACATTTTATTTCGACTTTTTTCTCGAAATTTAACGAGTATTTTCTCGAAACATAACTACTTTATTCTCAATTTAACGATTTTATTCTCAACATTGTATTTCAAATTTTTTTGAGTTTAATCTTGCATTATAATGACTTCAATCTCGAGATCATTTTATTTTTTTATTATTGTTTGGCCCTAATCCTCTTCTGTAGAAACAGTAATAATATTTCACAGTATTACTGTTTTTACTGCATTTTTGATCAAATAAATTCAGAAACAAACTTAAAAAGTCACATAAAAAAATCATAATTATGACATAAAAAGTCAAAATTACGACATGCTAAGTTATGAGATGAAAAGTCGAAATTGTAACATAAGTGATAAATGAGGTCAAAATGTAGTTACTCCAATATGATCATACTGGAGTTTCTGGAGAACCGTAAACCACTGGAGGCTGATTTTACAGTGATTTTACTATTATCTCTTTTCTGAAACAAGCATGTAAAAGTTTCCTTTACAAAGCGCACAAATATTTAACGAGTCAAATTTGAAGAATTTCATGATATTTATTTAAAAAATGCATAAAATATTGATTACGATGTGGACACTTGCATGTTTTCAAAGGAAATATACTATACATCATTATGGAAGTCCATTTTTGCCTCATAAGAAAAAAATCATGCTTTTGTAAATCATAATTATGATTTGTGCTTGGATGGCTAATTCACTGTGGGTTCTTTGCTATGGGTTTTGAGAAGCAGTTTGTCAATTTATGAGTAGAATAAAGTCTGTGGTTATCATTGATGCCTTCATGCCTTTTGTTTTACAATATAAATTACACCCAGTCATGATGTATCAAACTGTGTGCTTTTTAAAATACAAATTGCTACATGTGGACTACAGAGGTGGCCATCGAACACGTAAACTCAGATCTTTGTGTATTTGTAGTTTATTAAGCAGTTTGTCAGCAACAAAACATGAAAGTCTGCCCCAGTAATGCCAACCACAGACCTTGTTTTACTCATAAATCACAAACTACTATTCGAAAATCCCATTAGAGATTCCCAAAGGAGCCCAGTGCTAATTCTCTCTAGTTTCACGACTACAAACGTAGCAGGTAAATGCCTCAGATGGAGATGCATGATGGTTGTCAGTGATATCAGGACCTTTCTGAGGTCGAGGCTCTCCGGTCTGCAGTAGAACATGCCCAGAGACGACTGCGCTTCCACACTAGCGTTCGGGTTCCCATCATCAGCTGCCAGGAGCCAAAGCCTGCGAGAAACACACACCAGGGCTGCGTCCGAAATCCCATACTTCCATACTATATAGTAGGCGAAAAACAGTATGTGACAAAAGAAAAATGTCCGCCCATCACTACTTTAACTGTTCGTCCCATTTTCATGCACAGATGTCTGTTTTGCTGTCTGATTGTTTCTCACCGCTCTGCTTCAGCGCTGGACGCCTGGACACCATAACCCTCCAGATACGCCCGGCCCAGGTTATACAGCGCTGCGTGTCTGACAGAGCCCACCTCAGAGGAATCCCAGAATGCAACTCTTCTCATGTACTCAATTGCTTTGCCCTGTTAAAGTTCGTAGTTTTCATATGGACAGTGAGATTTTAATAGAGTGCATTAGTGCCCGCCCCCTTTTTCAGGGGCGTTGATTCTGGTGTCATGAGAAATCGAATTCCCCCCAGGAATATGGTCTCCTTTAGGACCCAGGCGATAATGCCTGATCAAAAGTTGTTTTCATGATGTCTTGACTAATTATAACCTATTTCACTACTGTATGATGTTTATTACATTAAGTGCACAAACAACATACTTGAAATATAAAATAAATGTCTATGTATTGCATAATAAAACAAACTGGAAACACAACCATGCCTAAAAATATATATATATATTTTTTTTGATAAGGATTGTTGCAATATACTATGTAATGTAAAAGTAATTTAATATTAATTTTACACAATAATAGCAATGTGGTATATTACTATTATAAATTTTTAATAAATTAATTGTCATGCTAAGTATACACAAACATTAATTTGGAACTATATTGGAAGCAAAAAAAAAAAACAAAAAAAAAAAACATACCTAATATAAGCTAAGCTAGCAGGCTAATCTGGTAGATGTATGCTATGCTAGTACATAAGCTAACTAAAAAACAACAACAAAAACAAACAGAATGAGAAATGCTTGATTTCACAACCTATAGCTTCAGTTATATACTAGTTAGCATATGAACCATGTCATTTAAAAGACATTAATGGTCATTATAACGCATTTTAAACGATATAAATCATAACGTGAATTTGTAGGAATTATAATTAAGCGCTAAAAATACTATCCATTAAAAGTCTGTTGAACCAATGGGATCACCCGAAATCCAATTCCTGGGGGGACTCGATTTCTCACCACACCTAAAGTATTTTTTCCATTCATTTCTCCCATAGGGATTTTAAAATAGTCTTTGTTAAAGCGTTAAACCATGAAGTAAACCAACCAGCTACGAGGAGAATCACAACATTACAAACTTTGATTTGAAGTGTTTGAAAACTGGACAAAAAGCAAAGGTACACCTTAGTGAGGGAAAGAACTACAATCCCATGAAGCATTGCGAACAGCAAATCAAATAAAAAACGATGAAGAAATATAAAACTAATCATTCACAAATATTGATTATATGTATAAAAACAATGTATTTTAAGTTTATTGCAAAATATGCATATATTATACAATCATTTCAGTATTTGAGAGCGTAGGGAGAACGACGTGGGTGGAGCTAAAGCGCTCTTTTGGCGCCTGTTGCTTTTTCGACTCTCTGATTGGTGTAATTTTCTGTATAGCATCATGGGTAATGTAGTTTTTTCACCACTGTTAAACACGATTATTTAAAAAAAGAAAAAAAAAAGAAAAAAAGAAATAAAGCGGGGTGACGGCTTCAACAGAAGCAAGTACCATTGATTAACAACCTAGTAACTCACAGTAAAGCAGTAAAGTTATCGTTCAAAATCAATTTAAAAATCAATTCCCTATGGAAAAAATGAATGGAGTTTTTCCTTCAGAACCCAACTATTGCACTCTAGCGTTAAAGGAAACTTTAGTTGCTTTTGCAGGCACTTGGAAATTTCTAACATACAAAAAGCCTATTATTACTGTGGATCTGAGAGATACAAATAACAAGAAGGTCCTCACAAGGTCTTCTTTGGTTCCAAGGCCATCGTAATAAATGACAGCCAGCTGATAGAGAGCTCGAGGATCTTCATCTTTAATGCCATCAAAGATGATCTCTGCTTCTGCGTAGCGGCCCTGCAGAACAACACGAGTCATGGATCAATCTACTGTCTGCAGGAAAATTCCCTCAGGATTCTGTTGAAACAGTGTGCAGAATAAATGAGAGAGACTTTAAGGCATCAGTCACCTCCTCATAGTGGAGCTGTCCCAGCAGGAAGGCGGCTTGAGAATCTCCTCTTTCTGCTTTCTCTTTAAGCAGAATCACTGTCTTCTCCACTGATTCAGCACTGCTCTCTGCTTAAATGAAACACAATGGATATATATAGGCCAAATGCAATGAAATGTTTCTGTTAAACAAAGTGTTAAAAGTTGTTATGCACATGATCACGTGTTTGCATCACCTGATTGCGTCAACTCTTCTCTAATATCTTTATAAATCTCGGTTATTTCATTGAGAAACTTTGAGGTTGTGATTTTCTCCGTCGAGTCCAGTCCACTGCAGTCCATTTCCCCACTAAATCACTGCTTACAAACAAACTTTACTTGTACAATCAGTAGCGCTTTAATAAAAGGCATAATGCGTAGCTTATTTCGATGGTATTCTCTGTCTGTAAATTTCCTAACAGATAAAGCGCGTGTTTGATAGTGGCGAAAAGTAAACAACAAATGTTACCATGACAGCCACTGATGACCTCACACTTTTGCTTTTCATTTCACTTAATTGCAGTTATTAATATAATATAATACATTATATAATTATGCAATAATGTAAGTTTCAACAATTGCGTGTTTAGTGATTTTTTCCCTTGTCGCCTAATTTGTTAAAACAAATAAATACTTTTCTTATATTTATTTAATAAGAGACATGTTTTATTTTATATAGTTTTTTTATTATATAAATTATAATACAATTTTAACCATTTTACAACTTTACATAGATTAGTATGTAATGCAAACGTAACAGTTTTGGCTCTGATTACAAAATAAGAGTCCGCAGAAACGTTGAAATAAAGTGAGGAAAGATCCTTGTGAGTTGCCGTAGTGACCCTCACGGCACAACACGGAAATGAGAATTTCAAAACACTAATCCGGCAGAGTCTTCATTAATCGTGTGGATTTAGAGCCGTTTCTAGTGAAAATGACGTTAGATTGCGGTCAGTGAGAAATCAGGCAGCAGGCCGGACAGCTGACAGTGTTTGTGTTATCTTATGAGTGTAGAAGTGATATTGATGACAGGTATTAATCTTCATCATGAAGCTGAGTTCATCAGTATTTGCTTTATTGTGTCTCATATGTGAGATTGTGTCAATCGCTCTTTTCCTGAGAGGATTCTTCCCTGTTCCTGTCAAATCATCCTTTTCAGCCAAGAGCAAACTGAGTGACTTTCCTGCAGAGCCACAGACAGGTAAACACACACATACTCAGAATTAAGTATGATGTTGATAATTAATAATAATAATAATAATAATAATCGTTATTATTATTATATAGTGAGTCATTAAGTATTATTAAAGCTGAATTTTCTGGATTATTATTTATTGAGACTGATTTTTTTTTAGAATTAATTATTAATTTATCTGAATAATTTATTTTTTGATATGTAAAATCTTTTAATTATTTATAATTTAATAATTATATCTAGATTTTTTTAGATGCTTATTCTTTAATTTATATTTATCTTTATAATATAATTATATATATAATAAATATCATTATGTGCGTTTTTTTTATGTATTTACACACACACACACACACACACACACACACACACACACACACACACACGTGTGTCCTGACCACATGTGCAGCAGAGGTTTTCTGAACTGTCATGTGTTTTGCAGGAAGTGCTCTAAACTCCTCCAGAGTCCCCACACCTCTGTTCAGGCGTGTGGTGATCGTCCTGATCGATGCTCTCAGACAGGACTTTGTGTTCGGCTCTGATGGCCGCAGGTTCATGCCCTACACCAGACATGTGCTGGAGAGAGGCTCTTCTCACAGCTTCATAGCCAAAGCCAGACCTCCCACCGTCACCATGCCCAGAATCAAGGTGAATCTCACACAAATCAAATCCTTTCTTAACCTACATCTGGTTTTGCATGTGCTCCCTCCTTCAGCGTAAATCTGTGGGATGGTTTTGACTGTTTTATTGCCAACATATGCTATTATATTAGTAATTCTAAGTCATTTAATTATATATTTAATAATATCTAAATTATATGAAAATAATAAATATTTAATAATATTTAATTTGATATTTGTTCTAGTGCAACAAATTTAATGTATATTCTAGAAATCCTGTTAAAATAATATAAATAATAAATAGGGTTAAAAACAATAGTGATGCATTCAAAATGTGGGATACTGCTAAATTTGACATTCTAATTAATTTAAATATTTAATCATATTTATAATAATATATAATGTTTTTTTTGCCTGTCTTATTGTCAAGCTATGCTATTATGCAAGTAATTATTTAATAATATTTATAATAATAATAATAATAATACATATTACTGCTGCTACTACTACTGCTAATAATAATTATAATAATACCTATTCAATAATAATATTTTATAATGTTTAATTTGACATTAATATTTTAATTTGCTATTTAATTAAATATTTAATAATTATAACAGCAATAATAGTTGTTAATAATAATAATAATATGCAATAATAATATTTATAATATTTAATTTGACAAATATTTTAATTTGGTATTTAATTAAATATTTAATAATAATGATAATATTAATAATTATAATAATAGTTGGTAATAATAATGTCTATAGTAGTAATATTCTGTAATATTTAATTTGATATTTGTTTTGTGCTACAAATTAATTTAATATATATTCAACAAATCATGTCAAAATAAAGATGTTGTTTTAAATATGGTGAAAGACAATAGCATTCCATGCAAAAATTGGGACACTGCTAAATATGACTAATTCAAATTAATTTAATACAAAATTTAATAATAATAATGGTTAATAATAATAATACATATTTAATAGTAATATTTATAATATTTAATTTGATATTTGTTTTAGCGCTACAAATTAATTTACTGTATGTTCTACAAAGTCTTTTAAAATAATATAAATAATAAATAGGGTTAAAAACAACTGTTGCATTCAAAATGTGGAACACTGCTAAATATGACTAATTCTAATTAATTTAAATATTTAATAATATTTATAATAATAATAATACATTTTTAATAGCAATATTTTATAATATTTAATTTGATATTTGTTTTGTTTTAATTAATTTAATATATTTAACAAATCATGTCAAAATAACATTATTTTAAATATGATGAAAAACAGTAGTGTTGCATGCAAAATGTGGGACACTGCTAAATATGACTAATTCAAATTAAATATTTACTCATATTTATATTAATATATAATGGAGTTTGCCTGTTTTATTGTCAACAGCTGTGTGAAGGAATTTGTACAGGAAGGAAACGCTGATGTTTGTTGTTGACTGACGTTCTGTATCTCAGTGAAATGGAAGTATGTGAAAGATGATGCTGATTGGTGCAGACAGGAATGACGCTGATCTGGGCCGTAACGTTTGTTCACTCATGCTGTAGGTCGAGCCATCTGTTCAGAATCATTGATTCGTTGTGTAAGATGTTAGAGGTGCATCACTCATAATAGTACAGTAGTTTATACTCATGACAAAAAGACCGAATCTGTAATTATACGTCTGCTAAAGGTAAATAAAGTCATTAAATCAGCTTCAGGAGCTAATCTGCCCAAGTTTTCCAGGATGAATCTCATCACATAACTCCAGCTCTTCCCAGAGTGTCCAGCAGATGGCAGTCCTGATCTATCAGATGTTCAGTTGTATCACTGCAGGTCTCTCAGCTGTGAACCTGTGTGACATGGCCAACTAACCCAAATTACGCTCTTCCAGAGATCATTTATCTGACCGCTGCTCACTAGAGGGAAGAGAGAAGCTTTTTAAAGTGTTACACATCAAGAGATCATGTTTAGATACTAATAGGGCACGTTGAGGAATATGTCTGTCTGAATTTATGCTAAAACCAGTTGTATCTCTTAAACCTAGTAGTGAAAGTTTTATGAGCAGTAGGAGAATCGTATTCATCCGCACAGAGCTGACGCACAACAAAAACAATGTTCATCTGCGAGAAAATGCATACAGTTTTGTGTTTTAACCACTAGAGGGCCAAAAGTTACATAGTGCACCTTTAACATATCTTACAAACGCAGGATTTGCTTTAAAAATGTACTGGGACATCTTTTTTTTTTTTTACCCTATTTGTGGAAAGTGCCAGGAGGGACTTTATTTCGAAAGCATGAGGCTCAGTGATGTTTGTTACATCCTTCATCGAGTCATTTAGTGGCTCTCTCTGCTGTGATTGACCTCTTCACACGCCGCAATTCATCCAGGACTCAAGGTTTGTCTCACTAACAAGCCAGCTTGTTTGTCCATTCTACTTGTTTTTTCTTCCCTTCGGACCAGTTCATTTGAACAAGGGATGTGTGTAGTCGCAGATCAGTCAGGTTTTTGGCCATGTGTTGTACTTCTGAACCCTTTCATTTGGATTGCCTTTTTTGCTTCTGTTCTTTCAGCATGATTCCTGAATAAAGGGGCGGGGCCTGGTTGAGTTAGTTAGTAGTGTGTTGAAACTGGAGTTTATGGTAAGGGGCGGGACATTTCCCAAATGACTAATCACAACACACTGCTCCAGCCGACCAATCAGAGCACACTGTGCTTTTCAGAAGGAGGGGCTTCATAGAGACAGGAACTAAACAGAGCGTTACTGACAGACTGGGAAGAGAGGAGCTGAACAATGGAGAATATCTGGAAAATAATCAACATTCAAGCATGAAAACCTGTTCTAGTAGAGCCAAAAAACAACATCAAGACTTTGTAAAAGAGCATAAAATGGCCTCTTTATGTCATAAAGCCCCGAATCGAACAATATGATTGTATTTAAACTCTTAAAATGCTCGACACGATCAACACTTCAGTATGCGATGAGTGAGTTTGTGTGCTGAAAGGAAACGGGCAAAGTGGCCCAGCGTCATCTGTAAGAACATGAGCCAGACTGGTTGCCGTAGAGACACTCTTGCCATTGATTCTCAGTCTTTGTCAGTGCTGATGATGTCATAACAGAGAGTGTGACACCCTGGTGAATGGAGCTGTCAGTCAAACGTCTGGGTCACAGTGCTGCAGTTTTCTCTTCTCTTCTGTGATGCGTTTCATTGAGTTTATCCTGATGTAACGAAGGGCTGAAACGTGCTTATTAAATGTCTTCAGACATTTCCCGGAATTCTCCCAGAAATCCACAGTGACTTATAGGTGCTTCGTGTTAAAATATGTGGTATTGATGTGCTTATAGGTTCATTTTAAACGTAATAAGAAAATCTAGCTGTGAAAAAGGATGCTTTGAGGTTGCTGTGCTGATTGAGTAGATCAAGCCTTTTTTTTCCCACAACTTTTGATTCACAGATCGTGCTGTGTGTGTGTGTGCTATATGCAGGAGATTGTTGTGGCAGTTCTGAATGCAACGTTTCATGTAAATATGCAAAATTTTTGCTGAGATGTTGCCTCACGTTCTGTTTGATGTTTTCACCAGCAGCTATTGTTGAAGTGTTTCTGGAGAGTCGAGAGTGATGTTGCTTTTGTAAGACTTGAGTAGAATGTTTGAGTAGAATATATGCCGAATTACTGAAGCTGGACCTTTTTTCTCTCTCTCTCTCTCTCTCTCTCTCTCTCTCTCTCTCTCTCTTTTTGGTGGACTCCCAAATAACTCATAAAGGAACAGTTTACATAAAAATGTCCATTTTACTCACCCTCAAGCTCTTCTAAAATATGTATTACTTTTTTTTGTGGATCACAGTGTTATTTTAGTATCATTTATGTTTTGTTAGAGTTAGTATTTATTAATATTTTAAACTAGATATGTTCTTTTGTCATTTTATTAGTTTCTGTTTAGCTTTAATTTATTTTAATACAGTTTTAGTTTTAAATTTTGTTCTTCAGCTTTAACTTACTTTAAGTTAGTTTCCAAGGCAACATTTCTAATTATAGTTTAAGCTTTAAGTTGAACTTTTTAGTCTATTATTTATATTGCACTTTATTTCAGCTTTCAAATAACGAAAATTATTTTTAATAGTTTTGATTTTAGGTTTAGTTAAATACAAAGTTCTATCATGAAACTCTAGATGGCGCAGGCTGAGAGGTCCTTAACTCAATCTGCTTGCAATCACATCATTCTCTATAGGGCACAGCTGATTGGTTCCTGCTGTATCAGTAGCCAGTAAGCTCGCTGCTTAACCTTCAAATACTAGTCAGCATTTTCTGTAGCCATTGCAGCACGCTTTCAGAAACCCTCCACCTTCCCCAGCTCCACCTGTATAGATCTGCTTCGGGTAATTCATGTATGCTATATTGTACAGCAGCAGCATGTCTTACTTGCTCACAGCAGCATGTCGTGTAAGTATTGACAGTAGCAAGTCCTGTACTTGCTCTGCAGCAGCAATAGCGGCAGCAGCATCAATAACAGCAGCAATAGCGGCAGCAGCAGCAATAGCAGCAGCATCAATAACAGCAGCAATAGCAGCAGCAGCAATAACAGCAGCAACAATAACAGCATCAATAGCGGCAGCAGCATCAATAACAGCAGCATCAATAACAGCAGCAATAGCGGCAGCAGCATCAATAACAGCAGCAGCAATAACAGCAGCATCAATAACAGCAGCAATAGCGGCAGCAGCAGCAATAGCAGCAGCATCAATAGCAGCAGCAGTAATAACAGCAGCATCAATAACAGCAGCAACAATAACAGCAGCATCAATAACAGCAGCAATAGCGGCAGCAGCAGCAATAACAGCAGCAATAGCGGCAGCAGCAGCAATAGCAGCAGCATCAATAACAGCAGCAATAGCAGCAGCAGCAATAACAGCAGCAACAATAACAGCATCAATAGCGGCAGCAGCATCAATAACAGCAGCATCAATAACAGCAGCAATAGCGGCAGCAGCAGCAATAACAGCAGCAGCAGCAATAGCGGCAGCAGCAGCAATAGCAGCAGCATCAATAACAGCAGCAATAGCAGCAGCAGCAATAACAGCAGCAACAATAACAGCATCAATAGCGGCAGCAGCATCAATAACAGCAGCAGCAATAACAGCAGCATCAATAACAGCAGCAATAGCGGCAGCAGCAGCAATAGCAGCAGCATCAATAGCAGCAGCAGCAATAACAGCAGCATCAATAACAGCAGCAACAATAACAGCAGCATCAATAACAGCAGCAATAGCGGCAGCAGCAGCAATAACAGCAGCATCAATAGCAGCAGCAGCAATAACAGCAGCAACAATAACAGCAGCATCAATAACAGCAGCATCAATAACAGCAGCAATAGCGGCAGCAGCAGCAATAACAGCAGCATCAATAGCAGCAGCAACAATAACAGCAGCAACAATTACAGCAGCAATAGCGGCAGCAGCAGCAATAGCAGCAACAATAACAGCAGCAATAGCAGCAGCATCAATAACAGCAGCATCAATAGCAGCAGCAACAGCAGCAGCAATAACCAACAGCAGCAGCAATAGCAGTAGCAACAGCAGCAGCACCAATAACAGCAGCAGCAACAGCAATAGCTGCATCAGCAGCAGCGTAGCAGATCTATTTCACCAAGACCAAATATATCAACATTGTCATATCCATTACCATGCCAAACACTTGTCACGACAGATCTATAACAACACTGGGGTGCATTTCCCAAAAGCATCGTTAGCCAACTATGGTAACATAATTCAACGATTTGGCATTTCCCGAAACCATAGTTCCAACGAACATTTGCAGACAGCATCGCAAACTTGCATGTTTGGAGCTGCAGCTCTCGACCTGTTGTTAGAAGCAGTTTCTTGTTAAATGACACAGACTTATCTGCTCTTGGGCACAGTAAGCAAGCTAACATTCAGTACATTCTATAGCTTTCATTCTATTTAAATATATATACATTTTAATTTAAAGTATATATTTTAGCATGTCAACAATCAGCACTTTCTGAAGAGTGCACGTGTGTAAAATGCGCAAGGGAACTCCAGAGTATGAGGGAACCAGCGATGAATCAAACATCAAGCAAAATGACACGGAACACAAACCGTGAAGCAGTCATTAGGTGCCATGATCGTTACAGCAGCATCTCAGAGAACACAAATAGATTAGTCAGCAGAGGTTATCTCTCCTCCACCTGCGGGTGACATCATTAACGACAGTCCTATACCAACGACGGAGGTGCGACCATGTTACTACGGCTTCGAGAAACAGTCGAGACTAGTTGGTTAGTTTCTCCAGTGATGCATTGTACTCTGGTGGTTAATTAGCAAGTTGTACGGGAAACTCACCCCAGATCATATTTGAAGAATCCAATTAGTTTCAATGAAAGTGAATCAGGACTGAGTCTGTCAAGTTCCAAAGTGACAAAGAAAGCACCATAAAAGTGGCATAACAATACAGTCTTGATAGCTGAAAGGGACGACATGAGGTGAACAATTCCTTTAGTCATTGTATTTTACACCTGAATATGAAGAGAAGAAGCATAACTGGTTATGATTTGACCAGCAAGTGCTTTTACAAAAGCTAGATTTTTATATTTTTTGAAGATAATGTGTTTGCATGTGCAAGTGGTTTCTTATTGGCTATTCTTAAAAAATTCCAAGGACCTAAAAGTCTGATAATCATGACCTCTGTAATACTTCCACATTTATCGTATTTCCACCAAATGCACCATAAAAAGCCTGCTGGAATCCTGAGCTTGGGTGTGTTTGTTTCTGTTTGTCACTTTACTAAAAAAGATTAGGTTTTCTTCTGATGGTCAGGCACCTTTAGATCCTTCTCTGTTCCTGTGGTTTCACTGAAAGGTTTTGTTTCTGTAAAGAGGGAAACTTTTCTTATTTTCCTGCACGGATAAGCTCTCTGCTCACAGGGTTTTTGCCTGGTATGTTAATGCTGTAAAGAAGAACGTCTGTCCTACTTTTAACGTCTCCAATCATCGGGATTGACACATTAAAAGGTGGGATGTATTTCAGAACTGCAAATCGTCCCGTCTGGAGGCGGAATTCATAAAGTTGGTGTCACAGAAAGAGAGTTAAACGAAAGAGACGCACTCTGAAAGTTAGAAAAGAAAAATGAGCAAGAGAAATCTTCTGTCTGGATGGCCTTGGGGTGTTCAGTGAGTGTTTTCAAGCCGCTCTCTTACAGTTGTCGGAAGATGCTGAGATAACTCACCCAGGGCGTGTTGTTAACGTCAGTTTTAATCAGTTCTGCTGACTAGTTCCTGTTGCCCATGGTGCAGTAGTGATTTTTTTGTGCTGATTTGTCTTTAAGAATCATTTGTAGGTACTTAGCATCACTATTACTGTTGATCTGAACTATTTTTGTCTTTGTGCATCGAATAAAAGAAAGTTTGCAAGCAAAACCACCAAACTTTTTTTTTGAGTCTCAAAAAAGTCTTGAAAGCACTTTTATGTGTTTGCCTGAGAAACCTTTTTTTTTTTTTTTTGCTTGTGTGTCAAAAATGCAAATAATATGTTTGTGAACTCAAACGTTTAAACTCAGTGGGCAGGGCCTGCAGCTCTTGTTTCTATTGGTCTGTTTCCACTTGTTCTTTTCAATGTGTGGAAGCAAAAACCCTAGCACACACTTTCAAGAAAGTTTTTCAAGCAAAATGTTTTCAAACATAAACATTGCAAGCAGAACGTGTTGAGACTCGACCCTTTGAGGAAAAAAATAATTGGTGGTTTTGCCTGCAAAACTTTTTGGATGCACAGTAAAAGCACAAAAATAACTTCATGTTATAATTTGTTATATGCCTTTGTCATTTTTATTATTTTTATTATTTTCTTTACTGTTTACATTAAATTGTATTTCAGTTTTAGTTTCCCAAGGCAACATTTCTAATTGTAGTTTAAGGTTTACGTTTTTCATCTATTATTTATATGGTAGTTTTAGTTTCTTTTTTTTTTCAAATAACGAATCACTTTAGTTTTGGGTTTTGTTGACTGTAACAACACTGATCACAACATTTTTGAAGAACAAATTGAATTGAACATTCCAATTCAATTTAGTGGAACTTTTTTTGGTGCACAATAAAAAACAAAAATACTTAATTTTAAATTAAGTATTTTTTAAAATCTTAATATTAAAACAGATCTGACTTATTATCTGGTTGGTTATCTGACAATAACCAACAGCAGCAGCAGCAATAACAGTAGCAGCAATAACCAACAGCAGTATCAGCAAGCAACAACAGCAGCAATAACAGCAGCAATAGCAGCAGCAGCAGCGGAAATGACCAACAGCAGCTGCAGCAATAACCAACGGCAGTATCAGCAAGCAACAACAGTAGCAGCAGCAGCAATAACAGCAGCAGCAGAAATATCCAACAGCAGCAGCAGCAGCAGAAATAACCAATAACAGCAGCAATAACAGCAGCAGCAGCAATAACCAACGGCAGTATCAGCAAGCAACAACAGCAGCAATAACAGCAGCAATAGCAGCAGCAGCAGCAGAAATATCCAACAGCAGCTGCAGCAATAACCAACGGCAGTATCAGCAAGCAACAACAGTAGCAGCAGCAGCAATAACAGCAGCAGCAGAAATATCCAACAGCAGCAGCAGCAATAACAGCAGCAACAGCAGCAGAAATAACCAATAGCAGCAGCAATAACAGCAGCTGCAGCAATAACCAACGGCAGTATCAGCAAGCAACAACAGCAGCAATAACAGCAGCAATAGCAGCAGCAGCAGCAGAAATATCCAACAGCAGCAGAAATATCCAACAGCAGCAGCAACAATAACAATAACAGCAGCAATAGCAGCAGCAGCAATAGCAGCAGCAGAAATAACCAACAGCAGCAGCAGCAATAACAGCAGCAACAGCAGCTGCAGCAATAACCAACGGCAGCAGAAGCAATAAACAACAGCAGCAGCTGCAGCAATAACCAACGGCAGTATCAGCAAGCAATAGCAGCAGCAGCAGAAATATCCAACAGCAGCAGCAGCAATAACAGCAGCAGCAGAAATATCCAACAGCAGCAGCAGCAGCAATAAAAGCAGCAATAGCAGCAGCAGCAGCAGAAATATCCAACAGCAGCAGCAGCAATAACAGCAGCAACAGCAGCAGAAATAACCAATAGCAGCAGCAATAACAGCAGCTGCAGCAATAACCAACGGCAGTATCAGCAAGCAACAACAGCAGCAATAACAACAGCAATAGCAGCAGCAGAAATATCCAACAGCAGCAGCAGCAATAACAATAACAGCAGCAATAGCAGCAGCAGAAATAACCAACAGCAGCAGCAGCAATAACAGCAGCAACAGCAGCTGCAGCAATAACCAATGGCAGCAGAAGCAATAAATAACAGCAGCAATAACAGCAGCAGCAGAAATATCCAACAGCAGCAGCAGCAATAACAGCAGCAACAGCAGCAGAAATAACCAGTAGCAGCAGCAATAACAGCAGCTGCAGCAATAACCAATGGCAGTATCAGCAAGCAACAACAGCAGCAGCAGCAATAACAGCAGCAGAAATATCCAACAACAGCAGCAGTAATAACAGCAGCAATAGCAGCAGCAGAAATATCCAGCAGCAGCAGCAATAACAGCAACTTAAACTTACTTTATTTTAATTAATTGCCAAGGCAACATTTCTAATTGTAGTTTAAGGTTTAGGTTTTTCATCTATTATTTATATGGTACATTCTGCTCTTTAATTTAATTGTGAAAACTTGTGTATATCTCTCCGGTTACTCTATAATCTTGTGTGTGTTTGTGGAACCATACATGAGAAAATAGTTTACTATTAATTTGAAGAGTTTTCTTTGTGTAGCATATGTAAATTTGTTACTGTATGGATGATATATTCTTATTAGAGCCTTTATGATGGCTTAGTTCTTAGATCTTTGTCCCTGTATGAATTTCATTGATTGAAATCATGGTGCTGCTAATGTATCTGACATAAAAATATTTGCCTGACATAAAAAGGTTGCGTGTGGCATTTATACTCCAGTGTTTCAGCTCTGATCAGGCTGATAATATTCTGTGTTTATATTGTGCTGTTGTGAGTTTAGTGAATGCCTCCGGCATTCAAATCAGTCCCTCAAACCATCAGATAACACCTTATCAGGGCCGTTTGATTGTTTGTTAACCACTGGGATGTAGAAAACATTTAGACTAGTGTTTTACATTTTATGAAGAAAATATGAATGGTGAATGCTGTAAAACTCACCGTCAGTGTTCAGCTATAAATTCATTATGAAATAGTTGAATCACTTTGTATGTTTAGAGTTCACAAATGAATATTGAGTCATCATGATTCTGAAGTTGCAATCGTCGTTTCTTCCCTATTGTGTCATATATTCGAGTGAAACGGCTTCTAGAACAAGAACAAATGTAGGGTGGGGCTTGATTTTGTCCATGGGGAATTGATTGGATGGTTGTGGTTTGCTATTGGTGGATCTCATGTGAGTGACAGGTTGCCCCGCCCTCATCATCAGAGAAGAGAGGGAGCAGAAGTTATTTTGATTCGTATAAATCATTTATAATAAATACTGCAATATTCCATAAAACAAGAACTGGCAGTTTTGTTTTCATGGTGACTTTAAAAAGTCCCCAGCAGCTTCCTGTCTTAAAGTGAGTCTCCATTTAGCAGATGTGCTCCTGCTGATGTAACTGTATGGAGAAACTTTAGGGCTTTTTTCTGGCAGAAATGCTCTTTTCGTTCAGCAAACCCGCTGGCATCATCGCTGGCTGTGAAGGCATCGAGGAGCAGCAGTTAGCAAGCATACAAATTTAAACCTTTCCCAGTGCCAGAATCTCTAATGCGGCATAAAACTACTGCAGAGGGCAGCCAGAAATCCTCTAATTGCTCATGTTTCACTACAAATGTGACACGAGTAAAGCAATTAGCCTGTGATTTCTGAAAAGCTGGTAAGAGAAAGAGGTTCTGTGACATTTGAGAAATATACTGTGAATATACAATTTATTTACATGGGGATATAAAATAAATAAATTATAGATTTTTTTTTTTTAATTTTATTTGGCCATTAGTTTCCGACCCTTGATTCGAGAGTGAGAGCGTTAAAACAGATATTCTTATTTAAACTTCTGACTTTAAATTGAAATGTTGACGAATCATTTCAGACTGTGAACAATTTCATTTAATGTGAAAAATTTCAAATGAATCAATTCAAAACTCTGATGCATCGATTTGTTTGCAGCATCACTCAAAAATATCCATGGCATTTTTCACACTGTATTAGTGTGAAAACTGCTTTTTTGACTGATAGTGTTTAGACATGCTATTCGTTTGTTGCTTTTTGCATAATACACTACCATTCAAAAGTTTAGGGTCGTGAGGTTATTATTTTTTTTAAAGAAATTAATAATTTTATTGCAGCAAGGACACATGAAAAAGTGACATTTATAATGTTACAAAAAGTTCTATTTCAAATAAATGCTGTTCTTTTAAACTTTCAATTCATCAAACAATCCTGGAAAATAAAATGTATCACGGTTTCCACAAAAATATGAACTGTTTTCAACATTGATAATAATCATAAATGTTTCTTGAGCAGCAAATCACATATTAGAATGATTTCTGAAGGATCATGTGACACTGAAGACTGGAGTAATGATGCTGAAAATTCAGCTTTGATCACTGGATATAAATTGTAGTTTACTATATATTCACATAGAAAACAGCTATTTTACATTATAATAATATTTCAAATTTTTTACTGTATTTTTAATCAAATAAATGTGTTCTTGGTGAGCATAAGAGACTTTTTTTTCAAAAACATTATGATCGTCTCTAAAACGTATTACAGTGGAGACGAATGATGGAAACACCTGTAAAGGATGTTTAGCAGTAGTCTAATAAGATAGAGATGTAGTGATGTTTATGATGACACCTGCTGGGTTTTTTCTCCTCATCTCTCTGTAGAGCGAGCTCTCTGTTAATTATCACGGAGAAACACGTTACGCTAGATGACAGTAATTGTGTTGTGTACACTAACAGACACGCAATCAATACCCTCATTATAATCTACACCGCAAATAGGAGGGGTGGTCTCGTAGCTTGTGTTTGTGTGTCTTGTTTTCATCATTAGATGATGTCGTTCTGAGAGACGAGGATCTGGGTGAGGGAATTATGTTTCGGTTTTCCAGGAGGGTGAGGGAAAGGTTTGTGTTGTTTTTTTTGTTTTTTTTTTTCTGCGTGAAACTACAAAGAGTTTGTGATTCTGTTCCCAGAATATCTAATGATGCATCTGGCCTATTTTAGCATCTCTGGTCATTTACATTCAGATTCACGCTTTTATATAATCAGACTGTATAAATATGAGACTTTACGAGCTGAGAAATCTTTCAAGTACACCAAAAACAACAGGGATTTCTTGTAAAAAAAAAAAAAAAAAAAAAAAAAAAAAAAAATCTAGCTAATTTTTTCCCTGGTAAAGCTATATTTCTTCTGTGCTTTGTCTCCTTTCATTGACTGTTTAAGTATAATTTTCAAGACATAAATGGAGCAGTCAAACTTTTTATAGAGGCTATATTCTACCCATTTTTTATTTCTAATGCCTTACAGGAGTGCACAAATGCGTATGAAAACACTTGAAATGCATGCAAATGTTTTGTCATATGTCCTCTTTTGTTGCTCTGGTGGTAACAAAACTCTATACTCAAGGGGGCGACAGAGTTTCCATCAGATGTCTGTGCTGTTAAAACAGGAAGTGTTTTATTCAGGTAGCTCAGCTGCTTTAAACATGTTTATTAGCTTTAAAGTGTGTAATAGAGCTGTTTGTGAATGTAAAAGGTCTGCAAAGTTTCAAAGATCAAAGACGAATGGAGTTTTTGTCTCCCAAAAGAAAGAAATGATTTTGAACTGAAACGAGTCGTCAGTAATTCCAGTCTCACTTCCTGCTGAACCTACTTAGGTTTGTAACTAAATTGCATAATGCCCGCTTCTGGTCTTCATTGGCTGAACAGCGTCTCTTTGCCCCGCCCTCAAACACTGTAGGTGTATCTGAGACTGGAAGAGTTTGGTTCGTGTTGTTCATGTTGAGAATACGCCGTTTTCTGCTGCCAAAGCAAATCCACTTTGATGAGATTGATACGGTAAATCCGACACCATCGTTACTGATCGTATCGAGTGCTGAGGAAGAGCTGAAACCTGTATATGGTAATGGGGGGACACGTGATGTAAATAGTCGACCAATCGCAACAGACTGGGCTGTCTGACCAATCAGAGCAGAGCAGCTTTTAGAAAGGCGGGGTTTAGAGAGACCGAATCTTTGAACGAACCGTTTCAGACGAGCTGATGCTGCACTGGATATTATGAGAAAATTAAAGTGGTTTTTAACATTGGATGCATGTAAACCTGTTGTAGGAGACTCAAAACAACATTAGGAGCTTTAATATAGTATAATGGGACACATTAAATTACTTGCTCAACAAAATGTGTGGCGTGATGATCAAGTTTTGGCTGCGAGTATAAAAGCTCTTTTCATAGTACTATAAAATCATTTAGAGCAAAAAACATTTTTTCTTCTTCTTTAAGGCCTCTTTGGACAGTAAAGCTGTGTTATTTTCTTAAAGAGGCCCATTATGCCCTTTTACAAAGTCTTTGGGCTCTACTAGAACAGGTTTCCAAGCTTGAATGTTGATTATTTTCCTCATATTCTCCATTGTTGCAGCTCCTCTCTTCCCAGTCTGTCAGTAACGCTCTGTTTAGTTCCTGTCTCTATGAAGCCCCTCCTTCTGAAAAGCACAGTGTGCTCTGATTGGTCGGCTGGAGCAGTGTGTTGTGATTGGTCATTTGGGAAATGTCCCGCCCCTTACCATAACCGCCAGTTTCAACACACTACTAACTAACTCAACCAGGCCCCGCCCCTTTATTCTGTGAATGAATTATTTAAATGAGGAATATTGTGAAGAAAACTCAAGACTACAATGGAGGCGTTTCAGGGAGTTCAGAAACACTGACGCTGATATAGAGAAGAACTCCTGCTGGAGGGACTTTTTCATGCTCAAACAGCAACATTACACACTAAAGACAGATGAACATGTGATAAAGCATGATAGGTCTTCTTTAAACAGCAATGTTTGTGTTCTCTCATATGTCTGTCTTCAGGCTCTGACCACCGGCAGCATCCCGGGTTTCATAGACGTGGTGATGAACCTGAACTCTCCGGCTCTGCTGGAGGATAACCTTATCTGGCAGGCCAAGAGCGCCGGCAAACGAATCATCTTCTACGGCGACGACACTTGGGTTCGACTCTTCCCCAAACACTTTATGGAGCACGACGGCACTACCTCGTTTTTCGTGTCCGACTACACAGAGGTGAGAGGAGCTGAACTCAAAGTGTGGGTCATGTAGAGTTAAGGTACGGTCACATTTACCATTGTTTTGACAAATTTACGCTGGCAAAATATAGTTGTTTCAGTTTGTATCCATGAGATTTGGAATTTCACATGATGGTTTTTTTTAATCCTGTAAAGCCTGAAGTCTTTTTTTTTAAATTGAACAGTTAGACTAATTAAATAAAACTTTAGACAAAGTTTTCATATGTGTTTTTTTTTTTTTTTTTTGAGTATCATATTTGGTACTTCAGTTTGATTCCTCATCATGACCCCTTTGTTTGTTTTTGACCGAGTCTTCTAGACTTCATTTGTCCATTTCTTCTCACAGATTTTAATCTCTCCATCTCGTCCTGTCAGGTGGACAATAACGTGACCCGTCATCTGGACAGCACTCTGAAGCGGGATGACTGGGATATTCTGATTCTGCATTATCTGGGTCTGGATCACATCGGGCACATCAGCGGACCCCACAGCTCTCTGATAGGACCCAAACTCATGGAGATGGACGATGTCATCAAGAAGATTCACACCTCGCTCATATCAAAGGTGTGTTTTTGTTGTTTTTTTTTAGCTTCTCTTCAACATTTTGGATCTGTCCACAAGAAGCAGTGACCGTTTGTGATGCAGTCGCGTCCCACGGATCTACTCGGGGTTCATTACGGTGCCTGTTTGTTTCTCTGAGAAACCCTTGATATTTGCCTTCCTGTGAATCATATATCAAGTTCTTCTCCTCCACAATTTTATCTGTAGCCGGTCTTGAAGTGTTTACTCTTTTTAGTGCCGTTTGCTCAGTCAGTAATCGTTGACCAAGCCAACATGCTGATCTACTATTTAAGCTTATTATTATTCCTCTGAGACTAACCACTACAACTACTAAATTCGGGTCAGCAGACTCAGGTCATGCTTACAACATGCTAACACCATGTTTATCATGGTAGCAACATGCTAATCATGCTAGCAGCATGTTACAACATGTGTTAAATCATTTTAGAAGCATGCTAGCAAAAAATGCTAATTATGTTAGCAACAAGCTAATCATGCTAACATGGTAGCACTATGCTAATCATGCTACAGACATGCTAACAACTTGTGAAATCATGGTAGCAACATGTTAAAAAATGTTAACGTGTTAAAGCATGTTAGCAACATGCTAATCATGCTAACATGTTGATCATGCTATCAACATGTTAAAACATGGTAACAACATGTTAATCATGCTAACAACTTATTATGCTATCAACATGTTAAAACATGGTAACATGTTAATCATGCTAACAACATGTTAGCACCATGCTAATCATGCTACAGACATGCTAACAACTTGTGAAATCATGTTAACATGTTAAAAAATGTTAACGTGTTAAAGCATGCTAGCAACATGCTACCAATGTGTTAATCATGCTAACAACATGTTAACAACATGTTGATTATGCTATCAACATGTGAAAACATGTTACTATGTTAATTCATGTTAATTCATGTTAGCAACATGTTAGCAACATGCTAATCATGCTAACAACATGCTAATCATGCTAACAACATGCTAAAACATGCTAACATTGACAAAATCAAGCCTTGTGGACAAAATCAAGCCTCGCAAAATAAAATCGGACAAAATCAAGCCTCGCCCTACATTTGTTCTTGCTCCAGAAGCCGTTTCACTCAGATATACAGCACAATAGGGAAGAAACGTCGATTCATGCTGACTTTAATGGTGAAGTCTTTTTTCTTGAGCCTAGCAACCACATAGTAACACCCTAGTAACACAACTGTATAGATAAGCCTAGATTTAGATTTATTCTGCAGGAGCAGCAACACTATTTCTTCAGTCTGTCAGAGTGAGGCTCATTTTTCTCTCTCGTTTTCTTCCTGAAAAGTACAGGTTTTTTTTTAAGGACTAAGCAGTTCTGCTACATTTTAACCCACATACAAACGTCCCAGAGCTTTTCCCAGAGGACCGTTTGGCTGGTTTCAGCCTATGTTATTATAACTAAAACTAGAACTGAAACTATTAAAAACGTGTGTGTTATTTGACATAAAGCTGAAATAAAATACAAATATTAGATTAAAAATTAAAAATGATGCCCTGTGGCAGCTAACTTAAATAAGTACTAAAAACTGTAAATATAAATTAAAACTGCAATAAAAATAAATTAAACATAAATAATAATATTAAAAAAACCCTAAAAGTAATAAAAATGACAAAAGCACATGACAAAATTACTAAAAAAAAAATAAACCAAAATTAAAATATAAACTGAAAATAAAAGCAAATTTAAAATATATAATAATATTTGCAATAATACTAAAATAACACTGACTTCAACACTGGTGATTAATAGACGATGTTAATCTCAGTGATGTTTCACGCTGGATTTTACTGTAGAAATAGGCCAAACAGCGGGGCGTTCACATTATAGATCTCATAGTTGCCATGGAAACACTCATATGAGAACTTAAAAAATTTCCAGTCACTCTCATTTCCGTCATTAAAGTTCAATAATTAGGCCTAACACATCATTGTGACAACGATGAATATAAAAATGCTCATTTTTAGCCGAAGATGACTTTTCTCCTCTTCTGTAGTTCACGTCAGCTCTCTTCAGGAAGTTTGCTCTCTGTCAGCGACTGGGTAATTACGCAATTGTGTAATTATTTTTGCGGTGTGACATTCGCCATGACTGATTTGCAGAATTACAGTTAGCGTGTTCATGCAGCCTAGTTTCTGTTGGTGTTAAAGGCGTTTTTACGCCACTGCAGTTTTTTGACTTCGAACTGCAGCCATGCAAAAAACTTTTTGTGCTCTACTAGAACAGGTTTTCATGCTTGAATGTTGATTATTTTCCTCATATTCTCCATTGTTGCAGCTCCTCTCTTCCCAGTCTGTCAGTAACGCTCTGTTTAGTTCCTGTCTCTATGAAGCCCCTCCTTCTGAAAAGCACAATGTGCTCTGATTGGTCGGCTGGAGCAGTGTGTTGTGATTAGTCATTAGGGAAATGTCCCGCCCCTTACCATAACCGCCAGTTTCAACACACTTCTAACTCAACCAGGCCCCGCCCCTTTATTCTGCATATGAATTATTAAATATTGTGAAGAAAACTCAAGACTACAATGGAGGCGTTTCAGGGAGTTCAGAAACAGTGACGCTCATATATAGAGAAGAACACCCGCTTGAGGGACTTTTTCATGCTCAAACAGCAACATTACACAATAAAGACAGATGAAACGCACCCACCTTTTTGTCAGTCACGAGGTCTAAACACGCCTCTAGATTGGTAACATCTGTATAACTAGCTGCGTTCTACTTTAGCCCCCCGCAGGCCTGCTGCACATTATAATATCTGCATGCGAAATCTGTTCCCTGTGCAGGTGAGAGAGTTGAACTCCCTACAGGACCGGAGGAACACAGGAGCTCCTGATACATCCAACACTCATTAATCATCAGAGCCCTTTATGAGAGATCTTATACAGGAGCCGTTAATGTAGGTTATTCAGAGCGTTGCCTTAAGTAACAATGAATTTTAGGACATGATAAAATGGTGTGTCAGAAACATCTACAGCAGGAGCGCAGAAGAACGACTGGAGGCATTTAAAGGGGTTGTTTCATGAAAAATCACATTTACCTTAATATTTTGGGATAAAATAGCTCAATGTACTATGAAAACATAAAAAGAGCATTTATAGGGAGTTATGGGTACTGTAGGGACTACATTTGAATTTACTTTGCGACCGCTAAAAAAGTATGTTATATATAGTATGAATGTAATCTGGATGTACTACATCTGCCATGTTGTTACTGTCATGTGACCTACCAGCGTCAGTTACGTCGCTTCACTGTCATTCATAAATCCTCTCCCGTGGCCTCATGGGATAGTAAAGTGCCCATCGGATGCACACTTCAGAATCTCGCTGGAAGTAGTAGGTCATTCGGGTACTTTTCACCTACTGTTTTTCGAATACTAGCACCGCATCCCAATTCGCATAATATCCGTCCTAAATAGAATTCGAAAATAGAGTTAGTGAGTCCCAAATCGTAGTGTGTACAAATGAGTATCCCAAAGGTACTTGGATAGTTTACTCTTTCCGGTGCAGATCTGTGCACAGTGGAGCTGAAGTGCCCTTGATTTCCACCAGAGGGCACTCCTTCTGTCTTCGTTATCTCATCATGGACTGCATTTCCCATAACCCATTGCCCGGGCTCATTATGCCTGATTACTTTCAGCTGTTTCTCATTACCCTTGTTAACTCTGCCCTGTTTATTCACTCATTCTTTGCAAAGTCTTGTATATCTGTCATTCTATGGTTCTATCTATCTATCTATCTATCTATCTATCTATCTATCCTTCTGTCTGTCATTTTATCTGTTTTTCTATCATTCTATCTGTCATTCTATCTATCATTCTATCTGTCATTCTATTATTCTGTCTGTCGTTCTGTCATTCTATCATTCTGTCGTTCTGTCTATTGTTCTGTCGTTCTATCTGTCGTTCTGTCATTCTATCTATCGTTCTGTCATACTATCTTTCGTTGTATCTATTGTTCTATCTGTCGTTCTATCTGTCCTTCTGTCGTTCTATCTATCGTTCTGTCTGTCATTGTCATTCTATCTGTCATTCTGTCTCATTCTGTCATTCTATCTATCGTTCTGTCATTCTATCTTTCGTTCTATATTTCTACCTTTCTATCTGTCGTTCTGTCTGTTGTTCTATCTATCTATTGTTCTATCGTTCTGTCGTTCTATCTGTCATTTGATCTGTTTTTCTGTCATTCTGTCTGTCGTTCTATCATTCTGTCGTTCTGTCTATTGTTCTGTCGTTCTATCTGTCATTCTGTCATTCTTTCTATCATTCTGTTGTTCTATCTATCGTTCTGTCATACTATCTTTCGTTGTATCTGTTGTTCTATCTGTCGTTCTATCTGTCATTCTGTCTGTCGTTCTGTCATTCTATTTGTCGTTCTGTCATTCTGCCTATCGTTCTGTCATTCTATCTTTCGTTCTATATTTCTATCGTTCTGTCTGTCGTTCTATGTCTCGTTCTTTCTGTCGTTCTATCTCTCGTTCTATCTATCGATCTGTCATTCTATCTCTATCGTTCTATCATTCTATCTATCTATCGTTCTATCTGTCGTTCTGTCGTTCTATCATTCTATCTCTCATTCTATCTATCTATCTATCTATAGTCATGAAATCTAAATAATGCATAACTAACTTTTATAAGTGGAAAAGAAATGAATAAAAACAATTAAGCAATGAAACTATATGAAGAGACTCAGCTAGTGCTATCGATCGTATGTCCAGTGTCTATTTCTAGGTTTCCTCATAATGATCTGTGAGTTGCTTTATGTCTGTTTATGGTGTAAAAATTGCTTGCCATGGTTTCAATCTGTGCTTCCAGTTTACTGCCACACCAGCGGTGGCTATAATTGGGCGTCTTGGGCTGGCATGTAAATTTTTTAGGGTTCGGAGGAAACATACAGAGACGCTTTTGAATAATGTTGTCCTGCTCAGCTTGGAAGCTCAACTACAACATGAAATGATGTCTGGGAATATAGTTTCCTGCTATGAGGTTTTCTTGTCTTAAAATCTGAGTTTCTGTACACTAGTTCAATAGGAAACTGATTCCTCCCTGATATCCATGTGAATTGTGCTCCGTGTGGGATTGTATGCATGTAACGGAGGGAAGAGAAGGAGAGTTAGTTATAGCGAGAGGAAATGAACACGAGAGATGAATTTGGTGTCAGATTTTGAGGGATTCCCTGGAGGGCCGTATATTGAGTCGGATGTTTTGTACCGCTGACGGTGCAGTTATAATAGGAATCATTGATATGATAGAGTGCATATCAGTGTTTCATACTGGAATTGGGTTTGGAGACCAACCAGTTCAAATATTGGTCTGAACTACATAAACATAGTATTGTTTGCAGTTTTATGCAGGGCTTAACAATAACACAAATATTTAAAGCTGTTTTGGGTCAGTTGACCACTAATTAAATTGCTGATTATGTACATGTTTTTATACCTTGTAAAGTTAAATATTTGGGCTTCTGTGGTGTATTGAACCTTTCTTGTTCAATATTTGTCACCAAGGTGACATTAACTGTAGCTGGACATAATTTTGTTGCACAAATAATTTGTCATACTATTGTAATTTATTAATCTTTGTAAAGTTAACAAAGAGTAAGAAATACTGCAACAAATGTATTGCTCACTGTTAGTTAAAGTTAGTTAATGTATTTTTTTTTTAATATTGCTATTTAGGTTTAAATAATATTTATTTCAGTTTTAAATTTTTAGTTTTTATTTATTTCCAGTTAATAATTTAAATGCTTCAACTTAAACTTATTTCAGTTTATTGACAAGGCAACATTTATTATTTTCATTTACTTTAAATTTTTCAAATAATAATATTTATATTTTATTTCATTTTAGCTTCATTTCAATTAACAGAAATGTTTTTTTTTAAAGTTTTGGTTAATGATAATCTTGATCTTGTTTCATTTCTGATAGTAACAACTCACTTGTTCATTAAGTGAGTCATATTGTCAGTTCATTCAGTGAAGGATTCGTCAGACTGAATCACACCCATAACTCATAGGTTCATGTCTTTTTTCATTGTTTGAAAGGTTAATTTTGAACCCTGTTGGCACACATCTTTGTGTTCTCTTACTCCTACTTCTCTTTCTGTCTCTCATTACCTGTGAAACACATTGTGCAGGTCTCCCTCCCCTGAGATCAGTGGGTCAGTTCTTCTCCTCTGCTCTTCTTTTAACCAGCATGTTTTTTTCCGATCTGCTCCACATAAGTGGGTGGTCGTTTTTCATCCATGTAGAAGCATAGGAACAGGCCGTCAGAAGCAGTGCCCTCCAAAGGCCTTGACACGATTAATCGTTAAAAGATCGCAAACTCTATTCAAACACCCACACAATCTCATTCCTAAATGACACTGATTCGGCTCTATGTCTGTTAAATCACTCACTCAAGAGATTTGTTCAAAAATGCAGATTAATCCAGTAATGAAACAAGTGAAGTGTTTATGAGTGAGTCATTGAATCATTCACTCAAGAGATTTGTTCAAAAATGCAGATTAATCCAATAATGAAACAAATGAAGTCTTTATGAGCAAGTCATTGAATCATTCACTCAATAGATTAGTTCAAAAACGCTGATTAATCCAGTAAAGAAGTGAAGTCTTTATGAGTGAGTCATTGAATCATTCACTCAAGAGATTTGTTCAAAAATGCAGATTAATCCAGTAATGAAACAAGTGAAGTCTTCATAAGTGAGTCATTGAATCATTCACTCAAGAGACTCATTCAAAAATGCAGATTCATCCAGTAATGAAACAAGTGAAGTCTTTATGAGCAAGTCATTGAATCATTCACTCAAGAGATTTGTTCAAAAATGCAGATTAATCCAGTAATGAAACAAGTGAAGTGTTTATGAGTGAGTCATTGAATCATTCACTCAAGAGATTTGTTCAAAAATGCAGATTAATCCAATAATGAAACAAATGAAGTCTTTATGAGCAAGTCATTGAATCATTCACTCAATAGATTAGTTCAAAAACGCTGATTAATCCAGTAAAGAAGTGAAGTCTTTATGAGTGAGTCATTGAATCATTCACTCAAGAGATTTGTTCAAAAATGCAGATTAATCCAGTAATGAAACAAGTGAAGTCTTCATAAGTGAGTCATTGAATCATTCACTCAAGAGACTCATTCAAAAATGCAGATTCATCCAGTAATGAAACAAGTGAAGTCTTTATGAGCAAGTCATTGAATCATTCACTCAAGAGATTTGTTCAAAAATGCAGATTAATCCAGTAATGAAACAAGTGAAGTGTTTATGAGTGAGTCATTGAATCATTCACTGAGGAGATTTGTTCAAAAATGCCGATTAATCCGGTAATGTAACAAGTGAAGTCTTTATAAGTGAGTCATTGAATCATTCACTCAAGAGACTCATTCAAAAATGCAGATTCATCCAGTAATGAAACAAGTGAAGTCTTTATGAGTGAGTCATTGAATCATTCATTCAGATTATTTTTTTTTAAATAGACTGCAGCAATTAAAAATTTGTCAAAACCTTTAGTAAATTACATGTTATTTTGTTTAGATGTCTATTCGGAATCGTGTGAGAATCGTGATCTATATTTAGAAAAAAAAAAGTTGATTCTCAATTTATACAGAATCATGCAGCTCTAGTATTTAGTGTATACAACGTACATGCAAACCATTTCTGTTCACTGTATCAGCTCTACTGCTGCCTCCATAACCCCTTGCATACTGGTGTCATTTTTTAAGAATGGCAAAGGATCATGGGAAAATGACCCATCAGCATTAGTGCAGCCTTTAGATCCTCCGCTAATCGTTAAAGCAGTGATTTTGACAGCTGCACTTTTGTCTTGAGATGAACTTATGGGCTTCCAGGAGGAGCAGATGGTGTTGAACGAGGTCATAACTGCGTCTCTGGATTGTCCTCTTGCCATATAGGCCACACGCACACTGAAAGTACTGGTGGAAACTACTTTTCATGCAATTACTGTACAGTGAATATGGACTGAAGCTTGTGAGGTTCACAAAGGACACTGAAGCAGCATAAAAATATCTTAAAGTCCATATTTAAACTCTCTAACCAAATCACTCCAATTTGTGCATGTTATTCAGATCAGTTTTGTGAACTATATCAAATGAGTCAATCTCAAAAGAATGATTCATTCACAAATTGCCCTTTTCTATTTGACATTAACTTGTGAACCAAAGCGGATGTCAAGATGTCCAGTGATTTATTTCGGTCTGTTACTCACACAGAACTATAATATAAATTTAGAAGACTTGGAATAAAGCACACAAGTCATATGGCCACTTATAGTTATACTTTTATGGCTCTTTATTGCCTTTTCTTCAAAAATGTATCTTTTTGTATTAAAAAGAATAAATTCAAATGGCTTTAGAAGGACATGACAGGAAGTTTTTCATTTTAGCTGAACTATTAATTTAAACTGCTGCCTTTTTGATCAGCATTCACAGATTAAAATATATATTTTTAAGGTTTTATTTAAAAAAAAATACTATACATACACTACTGCTCAAATTTTTGGAGTCAGAAAGACATTTTTATGCTTTTGAAAGGTCTTTTCTGGTCACCAAGGCTGCTTTTATTTGATCAAAAATACAGTAAAAATAGTGAAATATTATTCCAATTTAAAACAGCTGTTTTCTATGTAAATAAATAGTAAAATGTAATTTATTCCTGTGATCAAAGCTGAATTTTCAGCATCATTACTCCAGTCTTCAGTGTCACATGATCCTTCAGAAATCATTCTAATATGATGATTTGCTGCTCAAGAAACATTTATGATTATTATCAATGTTGAAAACAGTTGTGCTGCTTCATATTTATGTGGAAAAACCATTTTTTTCAGGATTTTTTGAAAAAAGAACAGCATTTATTTGAAAACAAAATGTAAACTGTTGATCAATTTAATGCATCCTTGCTGAATAAAAGTATCAATTTCTTACTGACCCCAAACTTTGGTAATGTAAACATGGTAGACCAAAAAGCCACTGATACTTTGGGTTTGTCCTCTTTGAGGCCTGTAGAGAAGGTTTTAGATGTGAGACAGAAGTCATGACTCAGATGTGTCGCTGAGGTAAATGACCTGTTCTCTTGACTTTGAGATGATCTTGTTGTCGTCTCTGACGGTCTCTAAAAGCCTCTCTACTGTCACGAGTGTCATTGAGTATTCAGAGATTTCTCATTACACACTCTCAAGTGTTTCAAAGCCATTGAATCATTCGCTTTCTTATTGTTTGACAGTCTTATCTGCAGTTCCCCGAAGCTGCGATACTTTTGGACAGACAAGATTCGATTTAACATGTTCATTCTGTGACTTCCCGTTTGTATCTGCTGTTGTGATGAGATGTTTGTGTTTTTCATTGGTGGACTGAACTGACGGCCCGTCTCACAGTGTAGAAACCATCAAAACTAATGAGATTTCTCACACATTTCTCTCTCTCTCTCTCTTACTCTGCTTGTTTTTCTTTTTCATATCTTTTTGTATCGGTAGTATATTTTTATATTTTTCATAACACCATGCCTAGTTAATGTGTTAGGTATCATGACATAACCTAACAATGAACATTAATTTACAGTGTATATTAATTTTGGTTAATTTTAATTTCTACATACAGTCAAACCAAAAATTATTCAGACATTTTTGATATTTTTGATATATTTTTACTAGTGGGTGCAGGACACTATAGTTCATTTATGTAAGTGAGGATAGCAAAATAAAGTAAACTTTGACATATTATACCCAAAAATTCTTCATACAGTGGACTACCAGTAAAATTGATAAAAATTTGGGGCCAGAAATTATTCAGACACTTTGACCTGACCATGTTTTGCTTAAGTGTTATCTGACATAATTAACATTAATTTTTTCTGACACAGTTTAACTCCGAGATCTTGTCATATTTTACCATTTTTCTAAACTATAGTGAATAAACTGTATTAATGAATGAAATGTTCAAGGTGCCTGAATAAATTTTGGTTTGACTGTTTACTAATACAATTATTGAAAATTACATTTCAAGTTTTATAAATTAATTTATAATAATTTTATTATAAAATTTTAAATACATTACAAATAAAATGTGTAATAAAAATTCATTATTATTATTATTATTATTATTATTATTATTATTGTATTATAATAAAATATAAGAAATTGTCATTTATATAATCACATTCACTTGTTTTTATCACAAAATAATAATAATTATTATTATTGAATTATATAATTTTAAAATATATGATTATTATTGTTGTTGTTGTTGTATTATAATAAAATATACTTTTTATTAGAAACTGTCATTTATATAACATTATATAACATTCACTTATGTTTTTATCATGAAATAATAATAAAAGTTATTAAATTGTATAATTTTAAAATATATTATTGTTGTATTATAATAAAATATACTTTTTATTATTATGAATTGGCATTCATATAATTACATTCATTTGTGTTTTTATCATGAAATATTATTATTATTATTAAATTATATAATTTTAAAATATATTATTATTGTATTATAACAAATACACTTTCTATTTTTAAAAAACTTCATTTATATAATCACATTCACTTATGTTTTCATCATGAAATAATAATAATAATTGTTATTAAATTATATAATTTTAAAATATATAATTTTTTATTATTGTATTATAATAAAATATACTTTTTATTATTATAAATTGTCATTTATATAATCACATTCACTTATGTTTTTATCATGAAATATTATTATTATTATTATTGCATTATAATAAAATTAGTTATTTTTAAAATTGTCAGTCATGTAATCTGATTCACTGATCACGTTCTTAATATTATGACATTATCTTAAAATTATTATTGTTATTATCATTAAATTACATAATACATAAAACATTATTATAATTATTATTATTTTTGTTTGTGCATTATAATACAATTTAATTTTTATTATTAGAAATTATCATTCATGTAATCACATTCACTGATCATGTTTTTATTATTATGAAATGATCATATATTAAAACTATGTATGTGTATCTTTAAACACAACAGAATGATATATGGGTTTGGAGTCTGAGTCAGTATTTGTTTGTGAATGTGTCTGTGGTGGTGTTGTTGTTGAAAACACTCTCCGACACAATAATCTGTTGTGTTGTTCCTGTGGAGGCCTGCAGTCTTTCTCTCAGACTCGTCTGTGGCCGTGTGACGCTCACTTCATACGTCTGTTGTAGTGTGCTGTGGTTCTACATGTATTCCCTCGCTCCTTGAACAGCCTCGGAGATGATGAACACATGATTCGTTTCTCTCCTCCAGCAGAACCATCTGTCCATCCCTGTGTGTCCGTGCGGTGGATTTCAGCCTCGGCTCAACAGAAGCTCTGGTCCGGCCGTCGCTCCGGTCTCTCCTGCTCTTCGGGGCCGTTTGGGCCCCGGCGCTGTGTTCGCTGTCTTTGTACTGAGCTTGTTCGCTTGAAGTGGGAGTTTGGATTATATCCTGTTATTCCCATTCAAACTGATGCATGTCGTATAAATTACAACACTTCTGAGAATCTGAATATAATGGTGCGCTTTCATTTCTCGTCCTCCTTTTCCGAGGCGATATCCCTCCTGTGAAGACAGATTTGAGTCTGTAAATTGGGCCGCGGTTTTATACATTCAAACGCACTGATTTCTTGTGTAATTACATGCAAATCTCTCGTTCGCCTGGTTTTGGGACAAAGTATCCGAGAGGAAGTGGTCATGTTTTCTGTTAGATGATTTTATTATTCATTACCTGAATCTTCCTGTATGAATACTGCTGCGCTGTGAGACCTTGGACGTTTTGCTGCGATTAAAATGAAATTAAATATTAATCGACGGCATTGAAAGTCAGTCATATGAGTGATTGAGCGCTCGCCGTGACCTGTGGGCTCTCATCTGGATACTTGTCCTTTCTCAGATGCTTGAGGTCCACAGCGATGTACAGTAAAATACAAAATACTCTCTACAGTTTCTTTTTACATGATAACTGTGCCCCAGAGCATAATGGGTAAAGATCCTGACTCAAGGACAGGACTTGACTTCACTGGGATTGACGCAGCAATAGTTCATCTAAAACTTTTTAAGTGGTGTTGTTAACACTTTACAGTCAGTTTTGAAATCACTGACATATTTATAATGCATTAGGTGTCATGAACTAACAATGAGCAATAATTTACAGTAGTTGGTAACTTTGTCTGATTTTAATTTCTACATATACTAATATGTTTTTAACACAAGTTCTTTTTGTCGATATCATAGTAATAATAAATTATAATTTTTACATATACTAAGACATTTTTAACAGTTTAAGTTGTGTAAATTAATTTGATTATGATTATATATCATATTATTGTTATTAATACTAATAATCGATTTTAATTATTGCCATTAATATTAATAATAATAGCTAATATTAATAAGAATGTTTATTGTTATTTATTTTTAGTCGATCAATTATTTTTTTATTTATTAATTAATAATATTATTTATTACATTTACCAATAAATTTTTAACATTTCAGGTCGTATACATTAATTTATGATGATGATGATAATAACTATTAATTATAGTAGTTATTATTAATACTAATAGCTAGCAATATTAATAAGAAATTATATTTTTTTACATAATACATTTTTACAATTTTAAGTTGTATACATTTATTTAAAATAATAATAATAAGCTTTAATAATAATGTTAAATATTAGAGTAGTTAATAATATTAATACTAATTAACTACCAATATATTTTAACATTTCAGGATGTATAAATTAATTTATGATGTTGATTGTGATGGTAATAATAAATATTAATTATAGTAATGATTATTAATAGGCTACTAATAGCTAGCATTAATAATAAGAAATATACTAATATATTTTAACATTTCAATTTGTATACATTAAAATAATAAAATAAGCTTTAATAATAATAATAATTATTACTATTATTATAGTAGAAAATTCTTATCAATAGCTAATATTAATAAGAATTTTGACTTTTTACATATACCAGTACATTTTTAACAGTTCAAGTTCTAAAAATGTATTTATGACTGTGGTAATAATAATGATAATAATAATAATTATTAAAGCTTATTATTGTTATTATTTTAATATATACAACTTGAAATGTTAAAATATATTAGTAGATGTAAAAAATATAATTTCTTATTATTAATGCTACCTATTAGTATTAATAACTACTATAATTAATATTTATTATTATTACCATCACCATCATAAATTAATTTATACATTATACATTTATACATTATTATTATTATTATTTAATAAGAATAACAGTTAAGAATAACTGTTATTATTATTATTAAGGCAAAACATTAATAATGAACACTATATATTTGTAATCGGTGTTAACACGCGTGAGTCTCTGTATTGTTTTGCTGTGACTGAGAAGAGCAGCGTGAACGTCCTTCAGCAGATGAAGATAGACGAGGAGTGAGTTTCTCTCTTCAGCAGCTCATACGCCACAAACACTCCACAAGTTATTCTTTCTCTCAGATTGCACTGCCGTCCCTGTTCTCCTCTTCAGTTAAAAAAGGGCCAGTACTAAAGAATCTCCCGAGAGAAACGTGCCTAACCGACTTCCTGAATATTTAAAGATGGATGTGGAGCGTTTCTCTCCGGTGCTGTGCAGGGAGTCGCTGTGAGAGCAGAAGAACACCAAACCTCGACTGAAGCGTTTCTGTGAAAACTCCTCACAGCTCTAAACCTGCTCCCTGTTCCCACTCTCGGTTATTTCTCCATCTCACTGTCTTATTCTGTCTTTTTAACTTCTTTTTTTTTCTCTCTCTTTCTGCTCTCTGTATTTCTTTACCTTTGTATGAAAAAGCATCAGGATTTACAAACCGCACATGAGATTCTTTCTTCCGTGGAAAACAAAAGGAGACATTTTAAAGGACATTCATGCTGCTCTCTGCCATACAATACAGTGAAGAATTATTTTAGTATTATTTAAATGCTATTATACTGTTTATTAGTATTTTGAATTGGCTTTATTTTTATATTTTCATTTGAATTTTAGTTTAAGTTTTTAGTAATTTTGTTATGTGCTTTTGTCATTTTTATATGTTTTTGATTCAATTTAATATTTCTATATAGCTTTAATTTATTTTTTATTTCAATCTTAGTTTTAGTAATATTAATATTTTAACTTTAAACATATTTATTTCAGTTAGTTGCAAGGTGAAATGCTGTTTTTCATTTAATATTTCTGTTATTTATTTAAAAATATTTTATATTATAAATATTTATAATATAATATTTATAATATTTTAAAAACTTTATTTCAATTAAGTGATTTTTAAAAAAATATTTTTAGTTTTAGTCAGGCCTGTTATTATAACTGAAACACAAACTAAAAAACTAAAACCATAAAAAAGTCCATTACTTGAAATTAAATAAACGGCAACTGAAATAAAATAAAATAAAATAAAATAAAATAATAAAAAAAAAAAAAAAAAAAAACATATTTTATTTCAGCCAAGGCAACATTTTCCATTTTCATTTAGGTTAATTTAATGGACTAAAATAAATAAAATAAAAAAATAAAATAAAAATTAATAAAACTAATATATATATATATATATATAAAAACACAACAAAATTACTAAAGCTTTAACTGAAATTAAAATGAAAACTTTTTAAAAAAAAATTATTTTTAATCTTTATTTCAATTAAGTGAATTTTTTTAATAGTTTAATTTTAGTCAAGGTTGTTATTATAACTGAAACTGAAAATGAAATTAAATGAATGTCAACTGAAATATAAAATAAAATAAAATAAAATAAAATATAATTTTTTTTAAACTTATTTTATTTCAGCCAAGGCAACATTCCCCATTTTCATTTAGTTTAATTTGATGTACTAAAATAGAACTAAAACTAAAACTGTAATAAAAATTAATAAAAACTATATAGACAAAAAAGTCAAACACAACAATTTGACTAAAACTTCAACTGAAATTAAAATGAAAACAGAAATAATAAACATAACATCTAATTCAAAATATTAATGGAAACTATAAAAGTATCTCAATATACTAAAATAACTGATTTTAGTTAACAATAATAACTCGTGAACTCTATATGAAGTCACATGAGGTTTGAGTAAGTCGTTATTTACAGAAAATCAGTTCTCAAATTGAAACTGTGTCTTAGACATTTGAATATGCGTGTATGTAAATTATATTTAGAAAGTAAAGATTAGAATTAGAATGTAGAATTTCTCCTGTATTGTTCCACAGAAGAAGGTGGTTCGGGTGCGTGAATAATGACTCACTTTAGCTGAACTATTCATTCACGCCGCCTGTAATTCCTCAAGGTTTGGTTGAAAGCCTCTCGCGGAGCTGTTAAGATGGCAGGAAGCATCTTTCATTCCTTTACCTTTCTCCATTTTCACGTTCGACTCATTTTTCTCAGCAGCTCGCTCCTTTTCTCAAACCAAATCACTGTGTCCTGAAGTCAGGAATCACTTAATAATAGTCCGTTCCTACATGAACACGGTGTTTGATTCAGTCTCATCTGTCTCCAGACGCCCAACAAATCACTGAGATAAATTCACACGCGTTTCTACTTTATTGCGCCGTTTTCCACAATGAAGTCTGAAACTCTGGGCGTTTTGAACGAACTCCCGGTGGCTGCTTGATGTTGAATCATTTTTCAAAGCTCCTTTTGGTACAGTGTCGCCTTTCTTTATTAGTTTTGTTCCGCTTTAAGCTTCTAGTGTTGAATCGTATGGGGAAATGCTCTATTTTCAGTGTGTTTTATGGTAACATGGGGGATAACGGCTTATGAAGGAGGGAAAGAAAAACACTTTATATTCTTATATGGAGTTATTTATTTTCATTGCGTTGTTGGCTGTTCTTTATCCTTAACCCTGTGATATGAACACTGTGTTACAGCCTGAGACTCATCACTCTCCATTACAGCACCTCAGTGTTTATTTCAGGAAAACGAGTGCCCTAAAATCCCACAAACTGCTAAAAGGCGTTGGCCGACAGGACCCTTTATGGGTGGCCGTCCTCATGCCGTTTTTGAGGTGAAATTCTGCTCAGATTTGGTAGTCTAGAAATAGACAAAGTGTTTTTAGAACAGAGCTCCATTGTTGAATCTGCTGCAGTGTCTCTTTCAGGTCCTTTTTAACCTGTTAAACCAGCCGTAGAACTTGCCATTGTGTAGCGTTTACTACAGTAAAGTTGATCGATTGGATCAGGTAATCCGAGCTGGAGTGAGTGAGTGGAGGCGGGGCTAATTTGCATATTCATGGTTCTGTGTATACTAAATGAAGCAAGGGTGTCGAGTTACATTCAAGCTATTTTAAGGCATGAAGAAATAATTTTCACTGGAAAAAATGTTTAAATATGTAATTTTGGTGATCAAAGATGAGTTTTAAGGGATAAAATTATTGGCTTTAAATCAAGATGCATTTACTGGAGATGCAAAATGACTTAAAGGCACAATATGTAGGATTTTTGGATTAAAATATCCAAAAACCACTAGAACAGTGTTATATATTTTGTTGACTTGTGTACTTACAGTATCCCAAATGTTTACAAGAATGTTTAAAACCAGAGAAATAAGCCATTTTTAACCAGGACACGGACCGTGTCCGTGCGTCGCCCATCAATGACATCATACCCGCGTTATCCTTGATTTCCGTTTTATTTTGTAGAAACCATGGAAACACCAAAGACGCTTTAATATATTACATGTTTTATTAGACAACTGTTTGGGTACATTTTTAGACAGAAAACTATTTATTGTTATATAGCTCAACACGTTTAGTCTTATTGTTTGAATATCATTTTCTATAATTATATTGTTTCACCATGCCTCAGAGAAAAACACTATTTTGTCAAGTAGCTGACATAGCATAATCAGATTTTTATTAACAGTAATACAGCATTTTCTCCATCATACAATATGTTTTGAAAATTAACTGCATAACATTATTTTCAACACACAAATGTATCTAATATGATAAACAGCGCTGCGTTACCCCACATACGCTTGACCGGAAGAAGCAGAAGCGCCGACTGCGGCATAATAAAAGTTCAGCTGCTCTCAAGACGTGTGTCGCGCTTGTCCAGTGTTGCCAAGTCTGCGGTTTTCCCACGGAATTGGGCTACTTTGACACTGTTGCCGTGGGTCGTTTTTCATGTGCGCGGGTTGAAGTGACCCCAAATAACATGATTTTTAGCCTCTGGAATGCGAATTTTACCAGGGGAACCCCGCCAAAAAACGTGAATTTACCCCCCGGAATGCGATTTTTGTTGTGAAAACCTGGCAATATAATTATATATATATATATATATATATATATATATATATATATATATATATATATATATATAATATAATAATTTTTTTTTTATCTTATATTTATATTGTGTATTATATTTTATCAAATATTTTGCAATGCTTCTATCATTTATATTTGGTACTTTTCAGATGCTTTAATGTTCAATGAAATTTAATTTTATTTTATTTTATTTTATTTTATTTTATTTTATTTTATTTTATTTTATTATTTCCAGACATTTTGCAATGCTTTCATCATTTGTATTTGCTACTTTTCAGATGCCTTAATATTTATTGATATTTTATTTTATTTTATTTTATTTTATTTTTATTTTATTTTATTTTATTTTATTTTATTTTATTTTATTTTATTTTATTTTATTTCTAGACGTTTTGCAATGCTTTCATCATGTGTATTTGCTACTTTTAGGATGCCTTAATGTTTAATGAAATTTTATTTTATTTTATTTTATTTTATTTTATTTTATTTTATTTTTTCCAGACATTTTGCAATGCTTTCATCATTTGTATTTGCTACTTTTCAGATGCCTTAATATTTATTTTATTTTATTTTATTTTATTTTATTTTATTTTATTTTATTTTATTTTATTTTATTTCTAGACGTTTTGCAATGCTTTCATCATGTGTATTTGCTACTTTTAGGATGCCTTAATGTTTAATGAAATTTTATTTTATTTTATTTTATTTTATTTTATTTTATTTTATTTTATTTTATTTTATTTCATTTCATTTCATTTCATTTCCAGACATTTTGCAATGCTTTCATCATGTGTATTTGCTACTTTTAGGATGCCTTAATGTTTAATGAATGACTCAAGAAGCAGTTTAACTTGTACTCGACAGTGATGTGTTGGTCAATCACATCATATTAAGATTTCCCTCAGCTAATTTACGGTTTGCGTTTTCCCGCCGCCGTGACTTAAATCACACCTGTCAGCGCACGCTATTATTTTACCACACTGCTGGCGGATAATAGGCCGCGAGTGAGGCGGTGTTTTCAAATGGCTTTATTCACGCGGCTTGTCATTAGCGTGCATTAGCTGGGGCGGGAGGGAAGGGCAGTCATTAGCATACGTTTAGTGGGCTCATGAATATTTGAACCGCTGCGAGCAGAGGACTTGTTGTTAGCGTAGCATCATTAGTGTAGTGTTAGGGCTCAGTGAGAGCGTTTGGAGTGACGGCCGGCCAGCTGTGAGCGCAGCGGTATGAGGCCCAGGAGTGAGTGAAGGACGGCTGTTCAGTGTGTGTGTGCATGAGGGAATCAAGTGGCCCAATGCACTGAGAGACTCTTTGATGTGAAACAGAGCTGATCGTCCCCCGTCCCTGATGGCAGAGAGAGAGAGACACGTGTCCCTGCGGCTCAGTGATTTGCTCCAGTGGAGAGGACAGCAATCAAGTGTCTCTCCTAAACTCTCACTTCCTCTTGTGCACACAAACACTCATGACACACAAACACACACAATTATACAGCAGAGTCTCCTGAAAACTGACAAGAAATTACAAACATTTGTTTTGGTCTGTAAGGGGTTGGTAAGATCAAGAGATGTTTCTTGAGCAGCAAATCATCATATTAGAATGATTTCTGAAGGATCATGTGACACTGAAAACTGGAGTAATGATGCTGAAAATTCAGCTTTGATCACTGGATATAAATTATAGTTTACTATATATTCACATAGACAATGGCTATTTTAAATTCTAATATTTCACATTTTTTACTGTATTTTTGATCAAATAAATGCAGCTTTGGTGAGCAAAAGAGACTTCAAAACATAAAAAAAAAAAAATCTTGTACATATACATTTGAATACAATACATTTGAACAGTAGCAAACAGAAAAAAGGCAATTAAAAAATACATTAAGAAAAAACCCATATAAAAACTGTAAATGTTTTTTTTTTAATATGGGTTTACAAAAAAAAAAAAAATTATGAGTTATGCATTTTAATATGGGTTATACAAAAATAAAAATGTAAAACAAATTCAGATTTGATCACAGGAATAAATTAAATTTTACTATATATTCACATAGAAAACAGCTATTTTGATTTCTAATAATATTTAACTGTTTTTACTGTGTTTTTGATAAAAAAATAAATGCAGCCTGTCCCACACCCAGACTTTCAGTCTTAAAATCTGAAAAATAATCTATTTCACTCATTTTCTATCAATTTTGCAAGTATAATATATACTATTATAGATTTTTTTCTGTGTATATCTGTGCATCTGTATAATTTGACTATTTTTAAAATGTCTGTACTAAAGTTACATCTAAATATTTTTTATTATTAATAATTAAAAACAATATTTATTTAGATTAATAATACAAATATTCATATATTAAACAATTTTCATTTAATTTTTAGTTTTGAATTTGTGTGTTTCAGGAATCTGAAGGGACGCTGCCCAACTTGCTGGTTCTGTGTGGAGATCACGGCATGTCTGAAACCGGCAGTCACGGCGGATCGTCTGAACCGGAAATCAACACGCCGCTCCTGCTCATTAGCCCCGCCTTCAGGAGGAAAGGTGAGGTGATGAATTATTTCAAGTAGATAGAGACCTTCTGTAGCCCCGCCCCTTTTCAGCGCCGCACTCATTGTGTTCTGTCTTCCGGTCTGTATTTCTACTGCATGAAGGTAAGATCTTACAGATTTATGAATGAACCGCTCCTTTTAAAAACTTCCCGGCCTAAGTGACATTTGTTATGACATCCGCTTCAAACATTACAATGCTAATGATGACTTTCGTTAATAAGTAAATCCACTTCACCAGCTAATTACTCTTCGACAGCGATGCCATAGAAATATTTAGAGCTACCGCGAAAACAGAAGTTCAAACACAGTATTATAAAGATGGATGTGCGCTTGTTTTGGAGAGGACACCAAAAGTGGGCGGAGTCTCCTCATGCAAAGATTAGGGGTTAGTATTTACTGTAGCACTGTGATTGGATTGTCCAATGAAATCTTTAGAATCAGAGATTGCACTGGTTTTGGGGGGCGTGTCATGTGTCTGTCTGTCAATGGGAGGAAGCCACGCCCTCTTTTGGAGTTCCCACCCTTATTTGGAGATCTCCAGGCTGCAGTTATACCCTTCTTGAATATTTCAGGCTGTTGGGTTTTCGCTGGTGAATTTGACTTTTGGGTTATCTGTTTGTAAAAAATGACATTATCTCATGGTGTTTTGAAGTAAAGGTTACTTGCATTAAGTTTCTCCTCCAAACGTAAAGGTTCTGCGACTCTCTTTGAAGTTCAAGAGAAACATTTTGGAGGATGTTCTATCGATTTTTGCAAACTGCAAAGTTACTCTGTTTGAAACTAAAGTTATTTTAAGTCTGGGCTGTGTATTTGATGTCTTAGTTCTTCAATAAAGTATATTGGCCAGGATTTCCTCCCACATTTGTTAAGCCGTATCCAATAATTGACAAATATCCCAGCTAAACAAGGGCTCTAATAGTCCACAGGCTCCAGCAAACAAGCTTTACTCGCAATAAAAGTTTGTGTAAATCAGTCCCCATGTGAGTTGGTGTGACTGAAGTGATGATTTTTCATTTTTACCTCTCTTTAAATCAGATTAACAGATAACAACCAGCATATTCACTGATGCGTTTAAGAGGATGAATGTTTTTGAGGGATGCGGGGCTGAACGTGCCTTAAGTGTTACTGGATTTACTCTTTGCTGTAAAAGCTCAAGAAATGTGAAGATGCACACTCTGTAATGAGTCTTCCAGAATCAAAGGTCTGTTTCAGCATAAGAAAAGCTCTCCGGAGCGATTACGTGTAAGAGCATGACACCGAACAATGCCTAAATCAAAAACAGTTGCATTTTTCATGTCAGCGTTAATGACTGTGCAAGATATTCTTAGAATGTGCAAAGCTATACGCATCTGTTCAGGAGTTATTTGAACCATTCTTGCATTTTAAATCATTTGCAAGAGGTGGTTTATGCACAAAAAATGTGATCTGCCTTTTTTTAGAGCTCAAAGTGTAGATATTTTTCACATAATCAAGACCGTATTCCCTGTGCTGATGAAGGGCAATTATTCCACAAAAAAGAGCCTGCTGTGTTTCACACTTTCTTTGCTTGAACATTTGCAATTATTTGCATACTTTTACTTATTTTTTTCCTCTTATAGTGTTAGTCAAGGTTTCTTGCACCAGTAACAGCCAAAATTTAGTTTTTCACAACCACTTCCACTCTCTCAAAGTTGTAGGTAATGTAGTAATTTAATGCTGGTTAGCATTTATTTAATAAAGATTACAGTAGAGTTTGCCAATTCATTTCCCAATTAATAAAATCAAGTACATTTTAGGACTTGTAAAATCTTCTTTCACTTCTAAGTATGTCATTACTTTGACTTTAAGTTCTTAGAAATTGTGTTTCCCAAAATAAGTTTGAGTATGTACACTACCATTCAAAAGATTTGAAAGAGTCTCTTCTGCTCACCAAGGCTGTTTATTTGATCAAAAATAGAGTAAAAAATGTGAAATATTATTACAATTTAAAACAGCTGTTTTCTATGTGAATATATAGTAAAGTGTAATTTATATCCAGTGATCAAAGCTGAATTTTCAGCATCATTACTCCAGTCTTCAGTGTCACATGATCCTTCAGAAATCATTCTAATATGATGATTTGCTGCTCAAGAAACATTTCTGATTATTATCAGTGTTGAAAACAGTTCATATTTTTGTGGAAATCATGATACATTTTATTTTTCAGGATTCTTTGATGAATATAAAGTTTAAATGAACAGCATTTATTTAAAATACTATCTTTAGTAACATCATGAATGTCTTTACTGTCGCTTTTGATCAATTTAATGCTTCTTCGCTGAATAAAACTTTCAGTTTCCTTTGAAAAAAATCTTATTGACACTAAACTAACAGCATGTACGAATTTAAATGCAGTCATATGCAAATGTATTTGCCCATGTGACGTCACAGATCCCACAGTATCAAAACAAGCCCTTTTTGGAGCTTGATTTAATAAATGCTTTGTTTATAATGAGGAGGATGTTTTAAGCTTTGAAACTCTCAGGATGTTTTAAAACTTTGGTACAAAGACCTCTTATGTGTCAAAAGGTCAAGGCAAATTTGATTCTCATATCATGACCCCTTTAAATCACAAATGTCTGTGACAGTTTGATTGCATTACAGGAATGCTGCAGTGAGTTTCTGGATAATTTTATGCCCCGGGGGTTTTAAATTACCTACTGATTCATCTCTGTCTAATAATATAAAGCATTAATTCATTTTCCCCCCACTGTTTTATAATGGATTAATTTGCATTGAGTCCAGTGTGTAATTGATTGTGACACACACAGAGCTGGCGCAGCGGTCGTCGCACTGATCATGTGACGCAGTACATGACGCATACATAACCACGTGTGGATAAACACACACACACACTATACTCGCACCCTAGAGTGTGAAAATCTGTGAGAGATGCTCATTATCCACTTGTACTCATCCCTATACTCTCTCTCTTTTTCTCTCCTAAATGAAAGTGTGGAGTGGCAGAGCATCTGTCTACAGCAGACTGTCAGGGTGAATGTGATAATTGTTTCTTTTCCTGCCTGATCTATTTTTGTGATCTCTTACTCATTTATACACTCGCGCACACACACACACATTCACACCAGCTTCCTCTTGCAGCACACTGTTTTTATTTAAAGATGAGCTCATATTCACACCCGCTGCAAGCTGACCTCATCGTCCGTCCGACAGGTAACACCAGCATCATCCAGAGAGACACGGCAGACTTGTTAATAAGCAGTTTTCAGTAGTTTTCCTTCATATCCTGTAAGATTTTGCACCGCCGTTCAGACTCCTGTGGTCGATTCAGTCTGATTCAACAGTTGATTTAAGGATGTACTTGTTTATTAGTGTTTAAAGCCAGCAAGGGCAACGCAAAAGCAACACAACACCATTCAGCTGAATTATCAGTGCATTTTTTGAGTTGGCGCTACAGATTCATCAGCGGCTCAGTGCTGACTTAAACGCTGATGTCTGTCTTACTGATGTGAAGAATATATTATAGATTTAGCGTGTATAAATAGTTTATTCAGTGTCAAGCGAATACGCATCTGTGTCTTAATATGGAAATATGTCTTCCTTTTGGGTGTCAGTTTGCAGAACAGTACTGGAACGAGAAGGAAAGTAGATGGAATGTAGAAGTGGATGGATGGATGGATAGATATGGATGGATGGATGGATGGATGGATGGATATGGATGGATGGATGGATGGATGGATGCATGGATGGAAGGATGGAAGGATGGATGGATGGATGCATGGATGGATTGATGGATGGTTAGATATGGATAGATGGATGGATTGATGGATGCATAGATGGATGGTTAGATAAGTGGATGGATGGATGGATGGATGGATGGATGGATTGATGGATGGATGGATGGTTAGATAGATATGGATGGATGGATGGATGGATGGATGCATGGACAGATTGATAGATGGTTAGATATGGATAGATGGATGGATTAATGGATGGATGGATGCATAGATGGATGGTTAGATAAGTGGATGGATGGATGGATGGATGGATAGTTAGATGTATGGATGGTTAGATATGGATAGCTGTTTAGATGGATGGATGGATGGAGATGGATGGATGGATGCATGGATGGAAGGATGGATGGATGGATGGATGCATGGATGGTTAGATATGGATAGATGGATGGATTGATGGATGGATGGATGCATAGATGGATGGTTAGATAAGTGGATGGATGGATGGATTGATGGATGGATGGTTAGATAGATATGGATGGATGGATGGATGGATGGATGGATGCATGGACGGATTGATAGATGGTTAGATATGGATAGATGGATGGATTGATGGATGGATGCATAGCTGGATGGTTAGATAAGTGGATGGATGGATGGATGGATGGATAGTTAGATGTATGGATGGTTAGATATGGATGGATGGATGGATGGTTAGATATGGATGGATGGATGTTAGATATGGATGGATGGATGGATGGTTAGATATGGATGGATGGATGGATGTTAGATATGGATGGATGGATGGATGGATGGATGGATGGATAGTTAGATATGGATGGATGGATGGTTAGATATGGATGGATGGATGGTTAGATATGGATGGATGGATGTTAGATATGGATGGATGGATGGATAGATAGATAGATAGTTAGATGTATGGATGGTTAGATATGGATAGCTCTTTAGATGGATGGATGGTTAGATATGGATGGATGGATGGATGGTTAGATATGGATGGATGGATGGTTAGATATAGATGGATGGATGGTTAGATATGGATGGATGGATGGTTAGATATAGATGAATGGATGGATGGATGGATAGATAGTTAGATGTATGGATGGTTAGATATGGATAGCTCTTTAGATGGATGGATGGATGGATGGATGGATGCATGCATAGATGGATGATAGATGGATGGATGGTTAGGTATGGGTGGATGGATGGATAGATGGATGGTTAGAGATGGATGGATGGATGGATGGATGGATGGATGGATGGATGGATGGATGCATGCATAGATGGATGATAGATGGATGGATGGTTAGGTATGGGTGGATGGATGGATAGATGGATGGTTAGAGATGGATGGATGGATGGATGGATGGATGGATGGATGGATGGATGGATGGATGGATGCATGGATGGATAGATAGATAGATGGATGGATGGATGCATGGATGGATAGATAGATGAATGGATAGATGGATGGATGCATGGATGCATGGATGGATAGATAGATGAATGGATGGATGGATGCATGGATGGATGGATAGATAGATGAATGGATGGATGGATGCATGGATGGATGGATAGATATGGAATTTTGGAATGGAATGTGAATTTTATTCACATTTTGCTGAAATAAAAGACCTGTTTTTTAAGAAGTGCATCTCATGGACAGAGATGTGCTGTAAGGGCTCGTTCACACAGAACGCGTTTTTGCTTTGGGCAGTGGAATGGGGGAAAAACACAAGGTCTGAAGTTGAACTGATTTTAACTTAAGCGCTGTGTTTAGAACACTGTGTCATGCGGAGACGCTGCAAAAGACACAGGGCGCGAGCACAACGGTCATACATGTCTGTCTAGCGTCTTTACAAGTAGCGCATTGGAATGAAAAAGTGTGTTCTGTGAAAACGGCCCCTAAATCTTGAAGCAGTTAATGACGCGTGTCTTCTTCTTGTTGCAGCGGGATTGGAGGAGCCGGACGTCCTGGAGCAGGTGGATCTGACCCCCACCCTCGCCCTGGCTCTGGGGTTACCCATCTCCCAGAACAGCGTGGGCCATTTGATTCCGGCCGTGTTTGAGGAGTTATCGCTCCGAGAGCAGCTCCGCCTCCTCCAGCTCAACGGACACCAGCTCAGCCGGCTCCTGCAGGACAGCAATCCCACCTTCCACAAGGGTGAGTAACACGTGAGAGATGACCAGCCCACAAACAGGGTTTCAAGAAACATTTCTTATTATAATCAATGTTGAAAACAGTTGTGCTGCTTCATATTTTTGTGGAAACCGTGATTTTTTTTTTTTTTTTAAATGATCATTTAAAAAATAGAAGTTCAAATTAACATAATTTAATTGAAATAGTAAATACTTTTACTTTGTTTCAAAAGATGTCAATTTAATGCATTCTTGCTTATCTATCTATCTATCTATCTATCTATCTATCTATCTATCTATCTATCTATCTATCATCCATTTATCCATCATCCATTTATCCATCCATCCATCCATCAACCACCTCCATACATCCCTCCATCCATTTATCTATCCATCATTAATCCATCCATCCCAAAATAAATAAATAAATAAATAAAAGCTAAATTGAAATGTTTAAAAAACTACAACGAATAACAAACACATAAGAAAAGTTTAAAAATTTAAAAATACTATAATAATATATAAATATTATAATACTAAAATACCAGAGTCAGGGTTACTCAGAGTGTACTCAAGTGTGCACACTAGAGTTGTCTACTAGCTAGGGCTTTTTGTTGTGAACTCAAGAAGGTGACATGCTTCTGTCTTGTCGTTGGCTCTATGATTTCAGTCTAGTTCAGTTTTGTTTTGCCTTTTTGCTGCTTGAGTAACAAGCTCATAAACTGCTGTCAGGAACCCGACATAAGAGCACAGGTTTGAGTACACAGGCATGACTGGGCCTTTAGAGCACTTTAAATCCATAGAAATACAGAATTTATACCCTTTAGCTCAAGCCCAGACGTGTGTGTGTGTGTGTGTCTGTGTCCTCCGCTGTCTCTGTAGCGGTTCGGCTGTATTTTCTCTCAGCGGGATGTCTGGCCTCCCACAAACATCCATCTCTGGCTCATTCACTTCTCACATCTTACAGTATTGAGAGTTTTGCTGGCTTATGAGATGTGAGTGTGTTTATTCAGTGTTATAGTGTTTAATGGTGATGTCTGCTGACATTTTCACTTTGAAGAGCCCATATTATGCCCTATTAAAGTCTTGATGTTGTTTTTGGGCTCTACTAGAACAGGTTTTCATGCTTGAATGTTCATTATTTTCCTCATATTCAGTAACACTGACACTGGTCTGATTGTATTGACTTGTATTCCTGTTTTCTTGGAGGTTATATCTCAGACTGTTAGCATAAAGACATTGTTTGATTGACATGTAAAGTAGCCAACCCCAATTCTTTTTTTCTGTGCATTTAGGAGCGGGTTTATCTAAATTTGTTGTTATCACAAAAAAAAAGATTGGCATGAAAAAAACCCATTCAAATAAGTGCACAGCAAAGTCGATCCATGCCCAGCTGCACAGATGCTGATGCTTCCCTCCGGATGAGGATCCGCTTTTATGGTGGGAAGAAAATGCTAAGCCGACAGAGCGTATTTTCTTCACAGCTGGCTCATGGTCTTTGAATGAGAACATGTGAAGGGATGAAAATGTGATTTGCCTTTTTGTAAACACTGTAAATGTGCACTAAAGGCAGCAGTCTACTTTTCAAATGCCTTTTTCATTCATTCATATGGTTCATTTATTTATTTATTTATTTATTTTAAAGAAAAAGCATAGGTTGTTGAAGTTTCAAACATTTATTGATAACACATTTATGAATAAAACTAAATATAATTTATATTTCATCACACTTATCCTTAAATAACATTCAAATGTTTGAGTAATAAATTACTTGTTTTTTTTACATATTAGAGTACTTGAGTACAAAATTAAATGAAATATACTAAATGAAAAAGGTTAGAACTATAGATTTATTTTATTTTATTTTATTTTATTTTTCCTTGCGCACAAATCCAGTGCTTCCTGTGCACTCCTGGAAATTGTGTAAAGCCAGCCAATCAAATCAAAGCTTATGCATTCAGCCAACTCTTGTCATTTTTGTCTACAACATGCATTAGACCTCGTATTTCAGCTCTTTCACCTGAGCTCAAGTGAAGGTTCGGGAGGCGTGTGGAGGTTGAGATCTGATTGATGAGGACGGCAAACTGCCGCCACCCGCTTTCGTCCTTCCATTTTCTGAAGGAAATTCAAAAATATGAGATTGTTAGAGGTCAGCTCTTCAGTCTCTGTGTGACGTACAGGCAAATATGAACTCACTTCACCCACGTCTGTCTTTCTCTCTTTGCAATGTAGAAATTCTCCATCATGCTTTTGCAGCCTAATGAAGCACTTAATTAAATTGCAGATGAATTATTGTGATTAAGAGGAAAATCACTCATCAGAGGTTTTTGAGCACATTGACCCGAAAGCGAGACGTTGGAGGTTTTCTCCAGATAACCCTTTTCCCACGGTAACATGCTGAGAGCTGAAGCTTCTGCATTATTAACATGCAACATGCAGCAGAACCCCGAGTCACACTAGAGATCCTGACCTGCTTTACCCGTGTGTGTGTATGAAGCACAGAGAGTGTGTGAACTGTATTCTAACGTACTGTATGGTGTGCACTATTTATATTACATATTTCATAATAATGCAGAAGGACATCACTCTTAATGATTGCTTTTAGTTCATTTGTCATGCTGGTCATGGTTGTATACTGTATACTGCACATTTTGGCAAACATAGGAGGTCTTCTGGGTATTTTATTCACTATGCACAGTATACATACTGCATACTACAAAAATAGCATGATAGTGTGCCATTCTGAACCCCCCAGAGGTTTCTCCTTTTGTACCATTTTCAGCACTTCACCCAGGATGCATTATAAACTGCATTATTAAGCACATCCTGAGCTCAAACACACACACACACACACTGATCTTTATTAATAATAATAATATAGCACAGCAAATAAAAGCCCAGACCAGTTAAACCAGAGAGGATGTTCTCATGACACTCACACACATCATCATCAGCACAAATGAGTAATAATTCCACCGTTAGATTATTTGAAAGGTTTATTGAAAGGTATTTTGATGGAAGGAGACGCAGACGCCCTGAGGAGGATCTCAGAGAGGCTGGTGTGTGAGGAGACATCCGTCATTATGACAGGAGCATTCAGAATCCTGCGCTGACCAGATGCAGAGAGAGTGGCCTTACACACACACACACACACACACACACACACACACTCTCCCACACACACACACTCACTCACTCACTCACACTAACAAACAACAGACAGGAGTTTCTTTCTTTCTTCTTTCCTTCCTTCCATCCTCCTCTCCGTCCTTCTTTCCTTCCTTCCTTCCTTCTTCCTTCCTTCTTTCTTTCTTTCTTTTACTAGATCCCTGTTTGACCGGTCATCGTTTACATCATCGATCATCAGTGTCACTTCAGGGAACTCGTTAGCTGCTAGTGTTATGTTGTATTGTTTAATTACATGACTTAATTAAAAACAACCCAATAAATGAATTAAACATCTTACCTTTGGGGATTTTAGACTAGTTTAAGCCCAGTTTAAACAAGTTGAAACCTACTTTAAGAGGTGGTGTATGACTGTTTTTAAGAAGATTTTTTCTGAGAAAGAACAATTTTAAGAAAAAAGTTTTTTCCCTTATATTATTTTCTTAAATATTCTTAATATCTTAAGAAATACTTTTGGGAATACAAATTATTATCAAGTTTTTCTCTTAAGTAAGAAAATAAGAAGTTATAAATAAGAAGATGCGGCCCTGAATCTTTTCATCTATCTGTCCATCCATGTCTCTGTCTTTCTGTCTGTCCGTCTCTCTCTCCATTCTCTTTCCTTGTTTTCTCTCTGATTTCCAGCAGTAAATATTCATGAATAATCGGCGTTATTCCAGGAGCAGGGAGAGGCTGGTCCCAGCGGACGCCCCGTTAACTCTCCTGCTCTGTGATCAATGCTGTGAATTAAGCTTTCATTATTAAGCAGACACCGCTGTGTCTAAGAGAAGAAGAACCGCTTTCTGAGAATCATCGAAGGTTTCTCATTGCTGTATCGCTGTTATGTATCTCACAGCTGTAATATACATGACTTTGAGCTGACACTGTGGAAATAACACTATGTTTCACTGTCATAACCGTTGACATGGATTCATGGGCTAATTCAGCATAATCATATAATGGATTAATCACAGCCTCGCTTATTTGTGTTATGACAATTAGATGAACATTCCAGCAAAGAGAATTCATTCATAAGAGAGTAGATTCATGTGAAAAGGCCTCTGATGTTCTGTTTTACCCGCTAACGCTCAGTAATTGTCTCATTCATCACTTTTTTCTCTGGGTTAACATGATCTCCGTCAGTCTCGGTTTATCACCTCTGTGTCTGTAGGGTTCACACAGTCAGACCCATTAGGATGCTTCATAGATGCTCGGGGAAAACAGAGACGTCTGAGAAAGAAATATTAAAGATTCACAGGTTTCTCATGGCCTTGAGGAATGTGTGGCTTTACATCTGTGCTAGAATTCATTTTTACATGTGTGTGTGTGTATGTATATATATATATATATATATATATATATATATATATATATATATTTTTTTTTTTTTTTTTTTTCAATTATTTTTCTACTCCAATTCATTTTGATACATGATTACTGTCATAACTTGTTTTCATGACAAATTTATTTAAACATATATTAAATAATTAAGACATTACTAACAGGTAAAGTAAATATAATGAATATATAAGCTAATATAATGCTCCCTCTAGAGTTCATTTCTCTAGTGAAGTAACATGCTGTGGACACTAAATGACTTGCCTAAGGGTAAGTATAATGCTACATGAGATATTATTCTCAAGCTGTTTTATTGATGTTTTTCCACGGTTGAAACACTGGTTGAGAGATTACACGTAAACATGTCTATGCATAGTAGAGATGCACCGATATGAAAACTTTGGCTGATATCGATAACCGATAATTCTTTATATTTTAAAGCCGATAAATCTAAATCAAAATTTTTATATAATTTTTGAGAGCCTGATTACAAAAACAAAAGTCTCACCATTAAAAGCCATGTCCCAAACACTTGCGTTATACGTTGCACTGTATTTTCCTTTTTGAAGTGATTTTAATTATATTTCAAGCAATTCAAATCCATAATGGCGGACAGTGCGCATCTGAAGTGTCTCAGCTGAAGGAAATAATCCATTATTTATCGGCTTTAATATATCGGCCAAATTTTCTTCGTTATCTGGCCGATAATGATAACATTAAAAATTAACATACTGTATATCGGCCAATACCGATATGGTGACTGATATATCGTGCATCCCTAATGCATAGATCGTCTGTTCTTCTTCTTCTGCGCTTTTTCCTGTTGTGGCAGTTAGCAAACAGCATTGCATTACTGCACGTGCCCCCTTCTGGATTGGAGTGTGAATTGCCTGTGACCAAATGTATTCAGCGTCTGACTGAATGCAGTGAACTGTGACATTCGTTCCTTGACGAATACATGCATATATATACATACATACTGTGTGTGTATATATATATATATATATATATATATATATATATATATATAATTCTACAATTTTATGCACAAAATGAGCTCATTTCGAATTGATGCCTGCTACAGGTCTCAAAATAGTTGGGACGGGGGCATGTTTACCATGGTGTAGCATCTCCTCTTCTTTTCAAAACAGTTTGAAGACGTCTGGGCATCAAGGTTATGAGTTTCTGGAGTAAACTCATATGGGAATTTGGTCCCATTCATGCCTGATATAGGTTTCCAGCTGCTTAAGAGTTCGTGGTTGTCTTTGATGTATGTTTTGTTTAATGTTGCTCTTTATATACCTTTCAGCATTCATAGTGCCTTCCAAAACATGCAAGCTGCCCATACCGTATGCACTTATGCACCCCCATACCATCAGAGATGCTGGCTTTTGAACTGAACGCTGATAACACGCTGGAAGGTCTCCCTCCTCATTAGCCCAGAGGACACGGCGTCTGTGATTTCCGACAAGAATGTCAAATTTGGACTCATCTGAACATAGAACACTTTTCCACTTTGAAACAGTCCATTTTAAATGAGCCTTGGCCCACAGGACACGACAGCGCTTCTGGACCATGTTCACATATGGCTTCCTTTTTGCATGATAGAGCTTTAGTTGGCATCTGCAGATGGCACGGCGGATTGTGTTTACCGACAGTGGTTTCTGGAAGTATTCCTGGGCCCATTTAGTAATGTCATTGACACAATCATGCCGATGAGTGATGCAGTGTCGTCTGAGGGCCCGAAGACCACGGGCATCCAATAAAGGTCTTCAGCCTTGTCCCTTACGCACAGAGATTTCTCCAGTTTCTCTGAATCTTTTGATGATGTTATGCACTGTAGATGATGAGATTTGCAAAGCCTTTGAGGAACATTGTTTTTAAAGTATTCCACAATCTTTTTACACACTCTTTCACAGCTCTGCCCATCTTTACTTCTGAGAGACTCTGCCTCTCTAAGACATCCCTTTTATAGCTAATCATGTTACAGACCTGATATCATTTAACTTAATTAGTTGCTAGAAGTTCTCCCAGCTGAATCTTTTCAAAATTTCTTGCTTTTTCAGCCATTTGTTGCCCCCGTCCCAACTTTTTTGAGACCTGTAGCAGGCACCAAATTTGAAATGAGCTCATTTAGTGGATAAAAGTGTAACATTTCTCACTTTAAACATTTGTTATGTTATCTATGTTCTATTGTGAATAAAATATTGGCTAATGTGATTTGAAAGTCTTTTAGTTTTCATTTTATTAAAATTTAAAAAACGTCCCAACTTTTCTGGAATTCGGGTTATGTATTTATGTGTGTGTGTGTGTGTGTATGTATGTATGTGTGTGTGTATATATATATATATATATATATATAATATGCACTATTTTTGGACAGATATAAAGCCACATCATGCACAATCATAATATGGTAAATATATATTATGCTAAAGGTGCTCATATGGTTTTATATCTGGATGATTTTCTAAAGTTGTGTCTCAAATAACACATTATACACTATGGACTTATTTTATGCACTATGCATGTGCTTGTACTCGTGTAGTGTATGAGTTTTATAAGGTTATTTTGTCAGTCAGTATTGGAGTCTGACGCCCTGCCCACTCCGTTACGTAATTAAAGCTGTGACAGTTGAGTGCATGAAGTGTCCAACATTCCACACTTCTTCTTATTTTTTTGGTTAAGTGCATCAAACAACCCCATCGCACTACAGATTAAGAGTAATTTTTTCAGTTGCCATGGTAATTAATATTTAATTTTAAGGTAATTCATTTAGCATCCATTAGTAATTTAGAATCCATTAGTATCTTAAGGTAATTTGGCTGGTTATTAATTCATTTTGTGCATGCAAACAGTTTACAACAAAGAGGCTTATTGTATAAAGGTACAATTTTAAGTGCATGATTTAGTATGCAAATTGAGATACAGCCCATGTGTGTTCATGGTCATGTTTGTGTATTTTTGCATTGGCATCTTTAGGTAATTTGGCTATTGTATTTAAGGTAATTTGTTTTGTGTATGCAAACAGTTTGCAATTTAGAGGCTTATTATATAAAGGTGCTGTTTTAAGTGGATGCTTTTAGTATGTTATACAATAAGTATGCATGCTTGGCCACCTCAATGCCAGTGGGTGGTTTGTTATACATACTTAATGTGTGTCCTTGTGTTACTGTGGCTCAGTTCTCAGGGTTGATCTTTTTTTTTTTTTTTCTCAAATGTCTGTCATTAAAATATAGAGTGTTGTTATTCAGGTAGCTGCTTGTGTGCTCTCTCTTGCATCAACATCTCTTCTCTGATGCTAGGGCGGGGCAACCTGTCACTCACATGAGATCCACCAATAGCAAACCACAACCATCCAATCAATTCCCCACAGACAAAATCAAGCCCCGCCCTACGTTTGTTCTTGTTTGTGAAGCTGTTTCACTCGAATATATGTTACAATAGGGAAGAAAAGACCAGCGCAACTTCTGTTTCATGTCAACTTGCTCAACAAACTGTTTGTCTATGCCAGTAGTTGAGCTGAAAGACTGTAGATAGAAGATTCCCGTTTACACCTAATGCATTTTAAATTGCGCTCAGACACATTTCAGAGAGCCACGTGTGTCTCATTCTCGGGTCAGGTGTGTTTCCCGTTGTGTGCGTGTCGTTCTACACGCATGAGTTGTGTGGAGAATCAGAGCTCAGAGATGTGGAGAGACACATTAGACAGAGAGGCACAGAGCGAGACGGAGGTGTCCTGTAGGCAGACGTGCCTGTTAGCTCACTCCGAGATCCCGCTGTGAGGCCCTTAGTGTCTGTCTGCTTTAAAACAGCCAGCAGACACCTGCTTCTTATGCAACAGCCTCCTCGTGGCGTCTTCATAACACCGCGGCTCTGTTTCAAAACATAGTGAGCATTCAAGCATCATGAAAGCTGTTACGAAATATAATTATGCTGTCTAAAACAACTTCTTTTGGTCAGCTTCACATTTATTCTTTGATAAGAATGCATTACAGTGAGCTCAGTGAAAAAAATCCAAGATGGTGCACTGATTCTAATTATATTAGAGCCCACCAATGATGGAATTTCTCAAACAATTCCAAAAACGCATTTTAGTCTGGGAGTAGGCTGTGAATCCGGGGTTAGCATATAAAGCCACATCATGCAAAACCATTATTTGGTGAATATATATAGTATGCCAAAAGTGCTCATATGGTGCCATATCTGGTTGATTTTGAAGTTTATGTCTATGCATGCATACATGAATATTACAGACAACCCTGCAAATTATAAATATTACATTTTATTTATGTATTTATTTTATTTTGCATATATAAATGTCTAAAATGGTCTTTTTCCTCTCTGATTTTGCTGCTTACAGGCTTGCTAAATAATTGATAGTATATTTTATACATACAATTAAAGGTCTTAAAGCACTTGAACCCTGGTAATTGCTGCTTGTGGTGAAGCACTGAAACCCTGTTGTAATTGTAATGATTTTTATTAGGGGTTTTTGTATTTTTATTTATTTATTTTTTTTATAAATTGTGTAAATTAATTTAATATTTTTTTGTGTTTTATTAGGTTTATATTTTTTTATGTATTTTATTTTATTAATTGTGTTATTTAATTTAATTTAATAATTTGTTTCAATAATTTAATATTTTTTTATTAAATAATAAATTAATTTAATTTAATTTATTGTGTTGCTTAGCAGTAGCAAAGTCACGTAGAGCTTTACAAATCAGTCACGTGCATTCTGATTTCATTAATTTTATTTTATTTTATTTTAATTTAATTTTAATTTAATTTAATTTTTTTATATTTTATTTTATTTATAAATTGTATAATTTAATTTAATTTTTTTGTGTTTTATTAGGTTTGTATTTTTTATGTATTTTATTTTATTAATTGTTATTTAATTTAATTTAATTTAATTTATTGTGTTGCTTAGCAGTAGCAAAGTCATGTAGAGCTTTACAAATCAGTCACGTGCATTCTGATTTCATCAGTTATTTTATTTTATTGTATTTTATTTTATTTTATTAATTGTGTAATTTAATTTAATTAATAATTTGATTTTATTAGGTGTATTGATCATTTGATTTTATTAGGTTTGTATTTTTGGTGTATTTTATTTTAGTAATTGTGTTATTTAATTGAATTAAATTTTTTTTAAATTTAATTTAATTTAAGTTATTGTGTTGCTTAGCAGTACCAAAGTCGCATAGAACATTTGAAACCAGTCGTCTGCGTTCTGATTTCATCTCTGTCATTGTTTATGTCTATTAAATTTCTCCTGTATCTTCCCCTCTTCTCTCTCTCTCTCTCTCTCTCTCTCTCTCTCTCTCTCTCTCTCTCTCTCTCTCTCTCTCTCTCAGAGGACGGTTACGAGCTGTTTCGTGTGGCGGAGAAGTCTCACGGAAGCTGGATGAAGCTCTATGTGGATGGAAACACGTCGGAGGTTCTGAGCAACATGGGCAAGAAGGTTCTGAAACAGTATCTGGAGGCCCTGAAGGCCATGAGTTCATCTCTGAGCAAACAGCTGGGCAAATACGACATGTACTCCATGATCATGGGCATGATCTTCATGCTGCAGGTGAGAGAGAGCTTTCATCCTGAGAAGACACACATTTCAGTCCATGTGAATGGAAACGAGGCTCGCATTACTCACAGTCTGGCTTTTGTTCACATTAAATTGAGTATGCAGACACAAACTTTATTCAAGGTTTCGGCTGTAACTTCAGCTGTCGTGATTTCACATCTACATTCAGGCAGGTTTTAACACGTGTTCCTCCAAGTCTATCATTTGTAGTCGTACCGGAAACTAAAGCATTTAACACTTTGTAAAACTGAATTTGGAAGGTGTATGATACATGTTGCTAAATTACATGTGAAATCAGTTTTAACTAGTGATAAGAAATTAATTATTTAGCCAGTTAAATGTCATCTCTTTCAGAATCTACAGGCAGCCCTGTGAAGAGACGATGCAAAATTTTTCAAGGAATTTTGAGTAAAATAAATTTAAATTTATTTAAAATGCATTTAAAATGTGTAAAGTAAAATATAGTGTAAAATGTCTCTTTATGCTCACCACAGCTGCATTTATTTGATCTAAAATACAGTAATATTATTATAATATAAAACAGCTGTTTTCTATGTGAATATATAGTAAACTATAATTTATATCCAGTGATCAAAGCTGAATTTTCAGCATCATTACTCCAGTCTTCAGTGTCACATGATCCTTCAGAAATCATTCTAATATGATGATTTGCTGCTCAAGAAACAATTATGATTATTATCAGTGTTGAAAACAGTTGTGCTGCTTCATATTTTTGTGAAAACCGTCATAAATTTTTATTTTTCAGGATTCTATGATAAATAGAAAGTTCAAAAGAACAGCATTTGTTTGAAATGGAAATCTTTTTTTACTTTACTGTCGCTTTAAATCAATTTAATGCACCTATGCTGAATAAAAGTATTAATTAATTTCATTAAAATACATTATATATTTATATTGGCATATATTATATCCACAATTAGCCACTGAAAATATATGAGTACAACTAATTTTAGATTAGCTAAAGATTACAGAGAAATAAAGTAGAATTTATATTTTGCATGAAGTCTATTTGTATACCATTTTTGTAACATTATTTGTATGACAATCAAATGATATATATATATATATATATATATAACACATTACATATCTGTCTTTTTGGTCTACTGGACATTTGTGGATAGATTTATTTTTCAGTTGTTTGTTGGTTGAGCGATCAGTGTCCTGGTACACGACTGTGCCTTACAGCTTTGATTTTGTCGAATTAAACGAGGCATCTCTATACATTTCCATTTCGTTCCTTTCCTCCCTTCGGCTCATAATGGGCAGAACAGCGGCGAGACGTGAGTTGAGTGGAGTTCGGGGGTCTTACAGTGCCGTGAAGGAGGATCAATGTCTGAGTTTGAAGGACTGCAGCCTCTCGTCTCATTTACACCCCTCACCCTGCCAACTCATTATGAGCGTAATTAGTCCCTCTCTTCTCTCTAATTAACAATAAAGAGCTCACCAGCCCTCACGGCGGAGTTCAGATCCAGCCTGGCGCGGGTTCTTGGCTCTCCGGAGTTCATTCCTTCAGTCTTCACAATCCTGTTTTCCACTCTTTCTTATTTCCTAAAGTCAACATGGAATCAAAACTGACCGTTTGCTTTCTTAATACGGGTTCCTGGTCTTTTTGTGCACGATTCATCAGTTCATGATATTCCTGTAAAGGTGTTTCTTTATATTTCATAATATAACTTTTTTCAGTCCTGGAGGTTTTATTCAGCAATTTAAAATGTTACAAAAGATTTATATTTCAAATAAATGCTGTTCTTTTGAACTTTCTATTCATCAAAGAATCCTGAAAAATAAAATGTATCACAGTTTCCACAAAAATATGAACTGTTTTCAACATTGATAATAATCAGAAATGTTTCTTGAGCAGCAAATCATCATATTAGAATGATTTCTGAAGGATCATGTGACACTGAAGACTGGAGTAATGATGCTGAAAATTCAGCTTTGATTACTCGATATAAATTACAGTTTACAATATATTCACATAGAAAACAGCTATTTTACATTATAATAATATTTCACTATTTTTACTGTATTTTTGATCAAATAAATGCAGCCCTGGTGAGCAGAAGAGACTTCTTTTTCAAATATTATTGACCCCAAACTGTTGGACAGTAGAGTATATCAGTAAAATCAGCTAATCACACAGGATTTTGCTACGACTAGCTTGTGCGATCTAGACTAGTCGATTTTGAAAATATATAATGCACATCCCATTTTAAGGCCTTATAGGCTGTGAAAACACAAATCACTCGACCTGCATCTCATGTGACCCGCTGGATGACCTCAAACCTTCTGACATTCTCCAGTCCCGCATCCCGGTGGACACTGTGTCCTTTAGATCTCATTGACCGGATGAGGAATTGACTATTTGAAGACTGTAGTGCTTCAGTAATGGATTGCACTTAGCAAATACAGTCGTTGAACTGTGGCTGGAAAAGGTCTTTAGCTCACGCGCGTATAGTGTATATCGTTCGTGGCGATCTCATCTATCCTGCTGGCCTGGAAAAGAGTATCACAACCACTGAAGAACTATAGTGTGAGTCGTGTGTTCACACTGATATTACAAATAGAATAAGTGCACTTTAAATACCTGAATGATGCACTTAATTAACTGAAAAAACAAAGTGTGGAATGTGAGGTTGTTAATCGATGAATTTTGCTTCTGCTGAAGCCATCAGCCTGCATTATTTCATGTTTTTTAAAACAATAAGATGTGTTTAACAGCGGAATTTGCGCTGGAAAAACTACATTACCCATGATTCTGCAGAGAAAATTCCACCAATCAGAGAGTCGAGACGAGTAAAATGCACCGAAATAGCTCTTTAGCTCCGCCCACTCCCATGAAGGACTGCGAATGATGTAATCAAATGCTGAAATATATATGAGCATGTTTTTTTTGCAATAAACTTGAAATTGATTGTTTTTATTTAGAGTAGTTTTATATTTCTCCTTTTTTTTTTTTTTAAATAATAAGAGTTTTTAACAGTGGAATTTGCGGTGGAAAAAACTACATTACCCATGATTCTGCAGAGAAAATTCCACCAATCAGAGAGTCGAGACGAGTAAAACGGACCAAAATAGCTCTTTAGCTCCGCCCACTCCCATGAAGTACTGCAAATGACGTAGTCGAATGCTTAAATGTTTGGGGGGGGGGGGGCGGAAAAAAAAAAAAAAAAAATATATATATATATATGCATATGCATATTTTGTAATAAACTTGAAATGGATTGTTTTTATTTATATAATCAACATTTGTAAATGAGTAGTGTTATATTTCTCCATCGTTTTTAATTTGATTATGCTGTTTGCAATGCTTTATGGGAGTGTAGTTCTTTTCCTCACTAAAGCCGTTAAGTCCTTTGTATTTTTGTCTGATTTTCAAACACTTTTTTGCTTCAAATCAAAGTTTGTAGTGTTGTGATTGTCCTCGTATGGTTGGTTTGTTTTGGTTCATGGTTTATAACGCTTTAACAAAGACTTTATTTAAATCCCTATGGGAGAAATTAATGGAAAAAATACTTCCGGAACCACTGAAAAAGTGGGCGGGCACTAATGCACTCTATAGGAGCAGACCAGGAGTGCCATTAGACGGCAGCATGCCCAGTGCATTATGGCTATTCACAAAAGGGAAGACAACAGCCTTTTTTCTCTGTTTTCTCTTGTCAGTTAGCACTGATTTCCAATTTTTTCACCTTTCTACAGCAAAGTTTCATTGAAAGCCCATTTTGCCAGCGGTGAAGTAGCCCTTTAATTTCGACCCTCTCACACTATATTTCCCTAACGGAATGTGTTTTCTTGTTATTCAAGGTGGTACAGTCTTTATGAAGTCTGCTTGTGTAAAGTCTTCTTCTCTTGAGGTGAAGCGCATGAAATAACATCATTTAGATTCATTGGCAGCTGTAAGACTCTCTCTCTCCTGAGGGCGACTGCACATAAATGAATACCACACACTCTCCGTAACGTCTGCCCGGAGTCAAACGAACAACAAATACACTTTTCAAATGACTCTTCTCCAGTTTTGTTGTCTGAAGGCCAGCAATTAAAAGCAATATGAAACATCGTTTGCAAAGCCTGTAATGTGACGTATTTCAAAGTTAAACAAGATGTTCAATGAGAAAAAAATGGGGTGAATTTCACTGTGGTTCTCAGCTGGTTTTACTTCAGGAGACATGAAATCAGACATTGAGATTTAATTATAGTCTATGGAGTCCAAAAAAATAAATAAAATAAATAAAAATAAATAATCGGAAAATAAATGAAAGAATAAATTACTTGATAAAACAAATGTAATTCATTTTTATTTAAATTTAATCCTGAAATTTTTACATTGTATTACTTTTTTCCTTCATTTGTTATTTTTTTATACATTTATTTATTTATTTATTTTTGTTTCAGTGTGCATAATGTAAATGTGGGAATTAAGAAAATATATATATATAAATATAAATAAAATAAATAAATAAATGCAGAAAAAATAAATATAAAACTAAATAAAAAAGTAAAGAATAAATAAATAAATATAAATATAAAATAAAGTTAAAGAGAATAAAAGAAATTTAAAAAGAAATACAGACAGGAATAAAAGAAGGAAAAAGTATAATAAACAATAATAAATCCAAGATTACATTAAAATTAAAATTTATTATAATTGCTATATTAAGTCATTTATTCCTTTGTTTTAATATTATTTATTTATTTATTTATCTGTCTATCTAATGTTTCCTATCTATCTATCTATCTATCTATCTATCTATCTATCTATCTATCTATCTATCTATCTATCTATCTATCTATCTATCTATCACAGATGTCTTTAATTCGTTTTAGGCCTCCATAGTGGTCATAAAATGCAATCTGTCCATACTGTCATCTGTCTAATTTGATTAGATTTTACTAATTTGTACCGCCCAGTTTGATTGTGCATACAATAGTTTTCTCCTTCCATTTAAAAAGTTGATTTTGTTATTTAAAGTGCATGATTATATGGTTAGAAACATTTATTTATTTATTTTTGTAGAATTGCAACCTGAAAACTGTTTTTGACAACCATAACTGCAAGTCGCTAACAAGACTACAAATGGTGCTGACCACAAGAATCTGAGTTTACATGCTTGATAAATCGAACAACCGATTTGCCAACTTTACCCAGCATGCTAAAGGTCTACACTGTAATGAAGTGCACCAATTAGCTTTAGTCACAGTGTTGGAGAAAAGGTCAAAATAAACGAGGAGAAGTGTTTTGAAAAAGAACCACAATAGCCATTCCTTTTCCCAGCAGCATTAGAGGACTCTAGAGGTTTCCAAAAACACTCGGCAATTACAGGTGCTCTGTAATTTTTACAGAAACTGTGTGAGGAAAAACACAGACGTGTTCAATTTGGACAGGATTGAAAACACAAAGTACAGCTGTGAAACAAATTGACCTGACCTCCTCAGGGACGACCTGTCCTGTCCACGGAGAGGATGGTGTCGTCATCTGCACAGAAACAGAGTTAGCTCTTAAAACGTAATATATTTTGTTCAAGAAAAACATCTAGATATATATATTTTTTTTTTTAGAATAACACTAACACTAATACAATGAACTTATAATGAAAAATACCTTGACAGCATGTATTCATCTTGGTTCATTTCTACATGCGCTACCTTTCAAAGGAAATTAATATAAGAAATGAAATAAGAATAAGAATTGCGAGATATAAAGTCAGAATTGCCTGATATAAAGTCAGAATTGCATGATATAAAGTCAGAATTGCGTGATATAAAGTCAGAATTGCGAGTTATAAAGTCAGAATTGCGTGATATAAAGTCAGAATTGCGAGTTATAAAGTCAGAATTGTGAGATGTAAAGTCAGAATTGTGAGATATAAAGTAAGAATTGTGAGTTATAAAGTCAGAATTGCGAGTTATAAAGTCAGAATTGTGAGTTATAAAGTCAGAATTGTGAGTTATAAAGTCAGAATTGTGAGATATAAAGTAAGAATTGCGAGTTATAAAGTCAGAATTGCGAGTTATAAAGTCAGAATTGTGAGTTATAAAGTCAGAATTGCAAAATATAAAGTCAGAATTGCGAAATATAAAGTCAGATTTGTGAGATAAAAAGTCGCAGTTACCTTTTTTATTTTATTATTTAGTTGCAGAAACAAGCTTCCATAGAAAACAGCTATTTTAAATTACAATAATATTTTACTATTTTTGAAAGTATGAAAAGTGTGAAAGTAATTATTTCATGTTGACTTTAAACATAGATTTCTTTTCTGTTTTGCAGTTGGTTTCAGTTTCTTTCAGCTGGATTATTTTTCTGTCTCATATCCCATCCTTCCGTTGTTCACTTATTCTTTTTGCCCTTTATTCTAAATCTAGTTTCCACAAGCTTTTATCTCAGATGATTGGCGGTTTGTGTCTTTTCTCTGTTAAATATTAACGGGGCGGGTTCTGACCCTCCGAGCTCGAGTTCTGAGAGAGAACTTTTTTTGCGGTTTTGTTTTTTTTATGTCAGTTTTTCACACATCGTTCACAGCGCAAATGTAACATCCCGTAGAGATGTCAGCGAAGACAGCCGTGAGTGAGTGAACCCGGATGAGGACAAGAAAAGAGCGAGTGCGTTTCAAAGCGAGCGCTTGACTGTCGGTGCATTGTTGGGAGTCGGAGGCAAGGACACATCAGCGTGTGTCCTCTTTTAAAGCCCCGCTCTCCTGCTTTTATCAAAAATCTTCCAGAGCTTGAGATACGTGCAATCCGTTCTTGACTGTCATTGCAATCGAAAAAAGCTGATTTTGCTTTAGCAAGTGACTTCCTTCTGCCACTTGTGTTACTGAGTGAATAACGTCTAATAAAGTCTATCTTATGAATACATGTCCTGATGTCGTTAGAGACAAACCCTATCATTAATTTCCCATAAGCCTTGTTGATGTGCAACTTATGCTGACCACCCTTCTGATAAAGAGTGTGTGTTTAAAGGGGATCAATAATGCCCATTTTCACAAGATATAATATAAGTCTCTGGTGTCTCCAGAATGTGTCTGTGAAGTTTCAGCTCAAAATACCCCACAGATCATTTATTATAGCTTGTCAAATTTGCCCCTATTTGGGTGTGAGCAAAAACATGCCGTTTTTGTGTGTGTCCCTTTAAATGCAAATGAGCTGCTGCTCCCGGCCCCCTTTCCAGAAGAGGGCGGAGCTTTAACAGCTCGTGCTTCGGTCGCTCAACAACAACAAAGCTGGAGAATCTCACGCAGCCAAAATGAGGATTGTCAGTAACGGTGTTCAGCCTTACATTGTTCAAACCGGAGTCGACACTGATGGAGAGACAAAATCGGCCACTGGAGAAGCTCTAAACTGTTGTAAGTGATTTCAGCAATTTTGCTGACTTAGCCAGTGACCTAAACGCCATTTCTCCAAAACCCCATCCTCCATCAACATCAGCCAATCCAGTGTCTGCAAACCCAGATGAATGACAAGTAGAGAGCATTTCTGATTGGCTAAAAACTTTCTCATTCTTTTTTTGCAGTTTACAGGACCTTTTGTTGTCACAGAGTTGTATGTGATTTCTCAGGACAGCTATTTCAGTGATATCTGCCAGGGCCATTTTATGAGTGATATTCCCTGAAAATCACTTACAGCAGCCTTAATACCAGCTGTAAAACCGCTATCGGTCTCGAATGACCGTTTGTGATGGCATCACCCAAGACAGATGTTAATATAAGCGGTAAACAGAGCCCGTGTGTGTAATTGAAAAGCTCTGTATGTTTCTCCAGGTGCTGTTCTTGCTCTTGTTGGCCATGCCGGAAGCGTTGAGCAGGGAAGCGGTGGTGGACGTCCCGTTGGCGTCGTCTCTGCTCTCTCTGCCCTTCTACCTGCTGTGTCTGTTCGGCTCCGCCCTTCACGTGCTGATCTGCACCTCCGCCGGCGGGCCCTGCTATCTCTGCTCTCTCCCCTGGGTCCTGGTGTTCTCCGTCATCCTCTTCTCCTCAGCCTTCATGTGTGCTCTGGTTACAATGGCCGCGAGGAGGATTCCCACCAGCAACAAGACCCCTACTAAGGTGAGTGGAAAGGACAGGAACGTTTCTGCGCCATTAGCATCACCAAATGTCTTCCATTGTGTTCAAATTCATGTGGCGCTGCGCAAACCAATCAGCAGCTGTGTCCCAATTCAGAGTCAGGTTAGACGCCATTTTGAATTTAACATGAATGAAAATGAGGCTGTGAGGGATAGACTTAGTCTTTACAATGGCAAGCACTGTATTACGATCCTAGATCATGTAATTTTCTCAAAAACTGTAGAAAGCTGTCCCATTTCGAAGGCTCCTTCAAATGATTTTTGCATCAACTTGTTTTCTTTCAGTGAGCTCATGTTTTTGAGTAAAAAGTTGCATAAGCTCAGATTAATGAGGCCTACAATCAGTCAGTTCCCTTAAAGAAATACAAAACCTGTGCTAATTAAAAGAAACAAGTTGACACAAAGACACATTTTCAGCTGCTCCCGATCGGTTAAATCCAGCTGCAGCCGAAGTCGACATGTCGGACGGCTCAAACAAACAGAGCGAAGTTTTGCCAGCATGTTTACACTTTTCAGGGAAGTCGACCTGTGAATGTCTGTCTTGTAGTCCTCTCTGTGCATTAGGTTGTGATGGGAGAACTTTTTTGAACATCAGAAGCTTCACACACAGCAGCTTCATGTCTCTGGAGGACCCAGCAGAGTTCTCATTTTGCTCTAAGCACCGAAAACAAGTCCTGATTGAGGTTTTTATCCTTGACGGTTTATTTCAGGACGAGTAGAGAAGCTCTGTTCACAGGAGTCTCTTTGGGTGTGTTGGATACTTTAGACAGGCTTCGCTGTGTTTCTTCTCATGTGTGAACAGGACCTGTTGTCAAAAGTTGGCTTTATAAATAATCCTGCTTAAGAAATCAGTATGGATACTAAAAAAATTTCGGAATTTCTAAAAAAAAAAAAAAAAGAAAGAAATTTAATGTTTTTGAAAGAAGTCTGTATTGAAGCTCGTTTCTGCAACTGAATAAAAAATAAAAAGGTATAATTGCGACTTTTTTATCTAACAATTCTGACTTTTTTTTTCTCAGAATTGTTTATATCTCACAATTCTGACTTTATAACACGCAATTGTAATTCAGAAATTTATTTGTAATTCAGAAATTCAGGGTTTGTCAGATTTCAGAAATCATTCTAATATGCTGATTTGCTGCTCAAGAAACATTTCTGATTATTATCAATGTTGAACACAGTCGTGCTGCTAAATATATGTGAACCGTGCTGGCAAAATGAGTCAGAATGCGCACGGGTTAATTTCGAGCTACAGGCGAAAAAAGTGAAAAATGTAAATTTTGGTCGAAATTGAGGTTTTCACAAAAATGAGTTCATTAAGCCCTCGTCTAGCGATCCCAATGCTCCAAATAGCAATTAAACATCTAAAAGTATCTCTATTTATACGTTTCTGAGAGGAGTACCTTTCCTTTGACCATGAAAAATGCTGTTTTTCTCTGCTCGCTTCTCGATGGCGCTTCCCTCAGCACAAGTTTGGTATTGTTTTAAAGCACAGCATTCCAACTTTGTGAATATTCATAGCGAATTCTCGATGACATGAGTCTGAACCAATGAAATGTGCAAAGACGCCTCAGACTTCCCGATATACACAGAATCACAGTATTTCAAAAACAAAAATCTGTCCTGGCAAGTATTCACTCAAACATTATCTGTTATGTCTTAAGTGAACGTTTGGTTAACTGTTGGGAACTGAAAGTCCGATGTGTAACATTATATTAGATCCGAGTGATACAGTAGGTCTTAACATATTGGCTGTCTGTTTCATTAATGTAAATCAAACAATTGTGGAATCATGGACAAAAAAAAGTTGTATATTTTTCCTATAGATATGGGTTTTTACTTGGTTTGTGCCAATTTTGGTGGTATTACCAGGGATTTTAAGGTATGGTTGCTGGTGATTTTGTTTCAGAGCCTTCAGAAAACTTTAAATCGATTTTTCTCAAAATTGATTTTGCTGACTCTATCGACTTCAAACAGGTGTAGCTCAGTCATTTTTTGTCCGATTCCAACAAATAACACATCATTTTGAAGGTTTTTTAATAGAGAGTGTGAGAATACAATAGCTCATTTTTGAAAATTTGCTCATTGTGACTCATTTTGCCAGCACAGGACACATTTTTTATGGAAACCATATTGTTTTTTTTTTGGTTTTTTTGATGAATCTGTTAATGAATAAAAAGTTCAAAAGAACAGCTTTTATTTGAAATAAGAATCTTTTATGACATTTTTATATGGCTTTACTGTCACTTTTGATCAATTTAATGCATCCTTGCTGAATAAAACTATTAATATCTTTAAAAAATTTTTTTTTACTAACCCCAAACTTTTTTGACTGATGATTTGTAAAAAAAAAAAAAAAAAAAAAAAAAATATATATATATATATATTAGTTTTACACACACCTATCGCTTCAGAATACATTGCACTTGCATTATATTGATTCAGAAATTGATTATTTTCCTAAAAATCTTTGTTTGTGTTTACCTGAAAGGTTTAGTTCACTTCAGAATTAAAATTTCCTGATAATTTACTCACCCCATGTCATCCAAGATGTTCATGTCTTTCTTTCTTCAGTCTAAAAGAAATTACAGTTTTTGAGGAAAATATTCCAGGATTTTTCTCCATATAGTGGACTTCACTGGGGTTCAACGGGTTGAAGGTCCAAATGTCAGTTCCAGTGCAGCTTCAAAGAGCTCTACATGATCCCAGACGAGGAATAAGGGTCTTATCTAGAGAAACCATCGCTCATTTTCTAAAAAAAATACAAATGATATACTTTTTAACCACAAATGCTAGTCTTGCACTGCTCTGTGATGCGCCACGCATTACGCATTATCTTGGATGACATGGGGGTGAGTAAATTATCAGGATTATCATTTGAATACTGAAGTGAACTAATCCTTGAAGAAAGAAAGTCATATACATCGGGGATGGCATGAGGGTGAGTAAATGATGAGGGAATTTTCATTTTTGAGTGAACTGTCCCTTTAATAAAAGCTCCACTTAATAATGCATATCTGATTTTGGCCTCCTCAAACAGCAGAGGTGCAGGGAAAGTTTTCAGAGAGATAAAAAAAAAAAAAAAAAAATTGCTCCCAGAGTTAATGAGATAAGAAGAGGACACCTCTTTTAATTACCTCTTTATAGGAAAGTAAGATCTCCCCCTCTCTCTCTTTCGGCGGCACGCCAGAGAAAATTGCTGACAGTCAGAGGTGAGAACAAACAGAATGATCATTAGAGAGAGAGAGAGAGAGAGAGCAGTGCGGCAGAGGAGAAGAGAAACAAGGCAAGGAAGTGACTGTAAGACGAGCCGGGTGAAAGTTTTGCAGCATCACTCCTCGATTCCCAGTTGAGTTTCTGTCACCCTCCAGACGGCTGTCTGTCATTTGAAGCATCACTCTTGCTCAACAGGTTTTGTGCTCCGGCTTCCGTCTCTGGTGGGAAGAGCTCAGTTTCATGCACAGGGAATATGTTGGGCTCTAAATTAAACGCTTTATGATTTTTAGCTGCATTTAAGCTGAATAAAGACAAACCCGAGGCGTCTTCAAGGGAATGGAAAACAGGATTTTTCTGGCTTGTTTGATGTACTATGTATGCTAGGGAGCGGCACACACGCGCAAGTACTGGAGTATGACAGCAATGATCATTCATGAAAACACAGGGAGGATTGATGTGATCAGTGACGATGGCATATTGGGGTTAGGACAGCGGTTTTATCCGTCATGCATTCCCTGGAATCAAACCCAATAGAACCGGAGCTACAGGAACATGTTTAGTGCAACTAAGCTGCAAAACGCTTGTTTAGAGTCACTCTGTTACTCATTTAGACGATCTGATACTGATTTTGATGCAGGAGCTCATTTCATTGGCAGGACAACGGCTGCAGTGTTTCTGCAATGTCATGTTTTATAATAATAACAGGGAAAAGGGGGGAAAGGAAGCCAAACAAAGATGAAAAAGTGAAAAATTTACTACCAAAAAAGTAAACATTGAAAATATTGTGCTTTATATTTATTATAAAATGGTAGCCAAAACATTATCATATTGTACACAATAAATATAAAATAAATAAATATAAATATAGCAAAAAAGATGTTAAATCCATCTATCCATCCATCCATCTACCTATACATCATCCATCCATCCACCTATACATCATCCATCCATCCATCTATCCATCTATCCACCTATACATCCATCTATCCATCCATCCATCCATCCATCTATACATCTATCCATCCATATTTTACTATATATAATTATAACAAGCAGTGAAGAAATAAATGAAATGCTGGAGAGAAGTAGACCGTTGCCCCTTGAAATGCGCTACAACCTCAGATGTTTAAATGACAGATCCAGAGGATGATTGGCTGTTTCTCCAATTTATTCTCAAGGTAATGGACTCCCAGAGGATCCAGGCCACTCTGACTGAAATTTGAGTTACTCCAACATGTGACCCTTCGCGGATTCCTGTGAGACAGAGGTGAAGGGAATCATGGGATTGACGTCATTCATCTGCAAAGTTGCTCATGATTGGCATTAACTTCTCTCACTGAAGGCTTGCTGAGCTCAGTGGGAAATTATAGAGTGATAATTATTGATGATTAATACTTACGCTGACATCAGAACAAGCAAATTTCTGTAAGAGTAACTTTTGTTTAAATTACTATCAAATTTTCTCATTGGCAGGACAATAGTAGCACAATATTTTTGCATATTGTTATATATATTATACACTGATCAGGCATAACATTATGAGCACTGACAGGTGAAGTGAATAACACTGATTATCTCTTCATCACGGCACCTGTTAGTGGGTGAATATATTAGGCAGCAAGTGAACATTGTGTCCTCAAAGTTGATGTGTTAGAAGCAGGAAAAATGGGCAAGTGTAAGGATTTGAGCGAGTTTGACAAGGACCAAATTGTGATGGTTAGACGACTGGGTCAGAGCATCTCCAAAACTGCAGCTCTTGTCGGGTGTTCCCGGTCTGCAGTGGTCAGTATCTATCAAAAGTGCTCCAAGGAAGGAACAGTGGTGAACCGGCGACAGGGTCATGGGCGGCCAAGATCATTGATGCACATGGGGAGCGAAGGCTGGCCTGTGTGGTCCGATCCAACAGACGAGCTACTGTAGCTCAAACTGCTCCAGAAGTTAATGCTGGTTCTGATAGAAAGGTGTCAGAATACACAGTGCATCACAGTTTGTTGTGTATGGAGCTGACCAGTCAGGGTGCCCATGCTGACCCCTGTCCACCGCCGAAAGAGCCAACAGTGGGCACGTGAGCATCAGAACTGGGCCACGGAGCAATGGAAGAAGGTGGCCTGGTCTGATGAATCACGTTTTCTTTTACATCACTTGGATGGCCGGGTGCGTGTTTGTCTCTTACCTGGGGAACACATGGCACCAGAATGCACCTCTTCCAGAACAGTGTCCAGGTCACTATGTGATGCTGGTATTTAATTCTGCAGTGAGTTGGGCAGCTGTGGTTTAGTACCCAGACATCAGCTTCCTCTTGCATCAACAGTTACTTCTGTTGGATGTGGTTCATCCTGCGTGGAGGTATGCTGACATTACCCTGGATACCAGCTCTCCATACACCACAAAGACTTGCTGTCCTGGTCACAGATGAGCCAGCGAGACGCACACCAACAATTTGTCCTCTTTTGAACTCTGATATGTCTCTCATTATGTTGTGTGGATGGCAGTATCTTATGTTCAGCTGTGCTACTGCTCTGCTAATTCAACCTTCACACTCTGATGGAATGTGAAATCAGTGAAGATTGGCATATACAGGCGTGAAACCTCCAACACTATATTGGCCAGTGTTTCAGTTTCACTGTCCAACCCCTGTACATTATAAAAAACTATATTATTTAAAAATATTGTTCAGCTGTTATCCTGGCAATGAAAGTAATTATTAGTAATATGCAAAAATGAATGTTATTGAAATGTGCTTGTTTTAAAGATGTGGGCCGTGTGTGTGTTTCATGTTTTGTCCCTTGCTGCTGGGAGTTCCGACACAGTGTTTAATTACTCTGCGTTAATTTCCTCCTGATCAATTAGTGCTGCTGTCATCCTTGTTAATAGAGATGTTTACTCCAGACTTCATAGCATGTTTTGATTCTTAATATAATCCAAAATTCCTTCATAATCTTTCATCGAAATTCTGAAACGGGTTTTTTTTCCCCTTGCCTTTTTCCTTTTACTAAATGTCCACCAATTTCCAAATAGCTATTTAAATATTGGTTTAGGCTCCACTTTCACATCAATTCCTGTTGGATAAAAGTACTTTTTCCCCAAGTGAATATTCGGTTCGACTTGCATTACAAAAGTAAAATGGGCTGTAAATGTTGTTTCATGTTGACCTTAAAAAGTACAGCAGCAGAAACAGGCTGTATAATTGCACGGGTCAGAGAGAGGGTGGAACATTCTCGTGAAAAACTCATTTACTGTGCAGAAACCGTACTTTAAGTGGACTTCAGGGAAAACATAAAATGCTGTACAGTATGTCCACTTTAAAGAAACAAACAGCCTGTTTAGTTACACATGAGATGATGGTCAGGGCACACACACACACACACACACACACACAACACAGCCTGTTGTCACAGGGAGTTTCTGTCTGTTTCTGCATTAGCATATAGATTAGCGTGCATGGCCTCGCTCTGCTCTAGCGTTAGCTCAGCGCTCGCTCCTGTAATGATGAAACCAACGGAGACCTGAGAAAACAAACTCCTGATGCTTTTGTGCTTCTTTTGGTCCAGACTCTCATGGATCCAAATATTCCCTTCGATGGGACCGGAGCGACAATATGAAAAAGTGGAGAAAAGTAAAGAGAGACGGTTTACAAAGAAATGAGAAGCGAGAGCGAGTTCATCCCAGACGGTGTTTACACAAACAGAAGTTGCTTACACAATCCGTTTCCCCACCGGCTGATTTCGACCCAGGTGTTGCTTCGGGTGATGGATGGAAAACGCTGGTTGCTGCGGCGAGGCCTTGTGACACCAGTGAGATGTGACCGGTCCCCATGGTAACACATATCAAGGCTGCACATGGTCGTATCCATCATGACCAGGGACACACACACACACACACACACACCAGCCACAGAGCGACCAATTAGTATTGCGTTATCAGACCAAACGGTGTGTGTCGCTGAGATTGTGTTTATCAGTTAGAAATAGAAATAGGAAGAACTGCACATTTAACTTCAGTAATGTTAGTGGAACAGTGGAAGTAAAGAAGGGTGAGACTCGATTTATCCACCAGGACATGTTATATGATACGATCCAGTGTTATTTTAGTATTATTTACCTACTGTTATAGTTTTATTAATATTTTGAATTAGCTTTAATTTTTATAGTTTCCAAAATCCAAGTTCAACTATTCATCCAGTTCCGTTTGCTTCCTAGCTGATGCATTTCTGACCAGCTGGAGTTTGTTTATTAAGCGTGTGGGGCAACCACCCATTACAGTAATCTAGCCTTGAGGTCATGAACGCATGAACTAACTTTTTGGTTAGGTTTTTGGTCCAATAATTAGAATCTCTGTTTTTTCAGTATTAAGTAGTAGGAAATTACTGGTCATCCAATTTTTTTTATATCAACTATGCATTCCGTTAATTTTGTGAATTGGTGAGTTTCGTCAGGGCGCAAAGAAATATAGAGCTGAGTATCATCAGCATAACAGTGAAAACTAACGCCATGCTTCCTAATGATATCTCCCAAGGGTAGCATGTACAGAGTGAAAAGCAACGGTCCTAGTACTGAGCCTTGTGGTTCTCCATACTGAACTTATTGATTTGACATCTCTTCATTTGCTGCTACAAATCGGTAACATTCAGATAAGTATGATTTGAACCATGCCAATGCAATTCCACTAATGCCAACGTAATTTTCGAGTCTTTTCAAAAGAATGTTGTGGTCTATAGTATCAAATGCAACACTAAGATCCAGTAACACTAATAGAGAGACAGAACCACGTGTGTCAATACTGCTTTGCTTCCAGCAGCCCTGCACTCACACACGGTGGGAATCAGTCACAATATGCTCTCTCAGCTCTCTCTCTCTGTGTGTGTGTGTGTGTGTGTGTGTGTGTGTGTGTGTTTTAGCTCAGGGCTCTACACATCAAAGTGCTGTCTGTAGAGTTGTTTTACAGTGTTGGACGGCAGTGACATTGGTGTCAGCGATGTTTTACTGTCACATACTGTCAGATGTTTCGCTTATTTGTGGTTTTGTTCTTTTCAACTCCCACCGCTTCACCTTTTCCACTCCATTTCTCTCTTGCTCCTTCACATCTGACTGCTTGTATTGATTTATTTTTGCGTTTCTGCAAACTTTTGTCTGTATGGAAGATGCCATATGTGATGTGTTGTTGATGTTTGTTATGTTTGCCGAGTTTGCTGTGATGCATGTGAAAATGTAACAATCTAAAATGAGAAGAAACTGCACACAAATGTATTTGTTACAAGTATCATGAACACATTTATCATTTGTGTTCCTCAAAAATGTTTTGAGTGCATTATTTTTTTTTTTTTAAATACTACATATCAAAACCACTCACATTTTGTATTGGAATCAACTATCTCGTGTTGTGAATGGAGCCTATGTAGAGCGTCCCAATTCGCATGCTATCCATCCTAAATAGTATTTGAAATTCAAATTAGTGTCCTAAATCGTAGTATGTTGAAAGGAGTATTCCAAAGATACCCGGATGGTCTACTATTTCCGATTAGAATCCAAAGTGCAGATCCGTACACACTCTAATGGCTAATATTGCCCTCAACCTATTGTGAGTTAGATGGGGATTCGATTAGAACTACAAACACAAATAAAAAGTGTTAAAAAACTACAAACATGGCTGATGTGCGAGATCAATGGTTAAGTAGAGACGGGTTTGACTTGTGACTAATAATCAGTATCTAACCTGATGAAAAAATATTTATTCAATGTTATCCACATTATATTTCATCTGCAACAGCATTGTGAACATTTATAAAGATACGTTGTACGCGCATCGTCTGCGCAGACACAAAACGCAGACACACGGCCGAAGTATACTTTAGGCTTATGTAGGGAGTATTAAACTGCAAGGCAGCTCTCTAGGTTTGTAAAAGGACTAATGTGTGTCCCGTCTCTGTCTCATTCTAGAGTTCTGCCTGGACTCTGTCGGAGTTGGACACTCTGTTGCTGATCGGTACAGTGGGTCACACGCTCAGTTTGGGTTCGAGCAGCTTCATAGAGGAGGAACACCAGACCTGGTACTTCCTGCTCAACACGCTGTGCCTGGCCGTCTTCCAGGATGTCTGCAGGAAGTACTTCAGGGAACAGAGGCACAGAGGTGATGAAGAGGACGAGGGACCTCTGCTCCCCTCCAGTGCAGAGGAACGGTCGACTTTCTCCCCAGCGGCAGAGCTGGGAATAAGCGCAGGTTCGGAGAAGTGGCTGGCCCTGGCGACCCCGCTGCTGACCCTGGCCTGCTGTCGCCTGCTGAGGTCACTGAACCAGACCGGAGTGCAGTGGGCGCACCTGCCTGACTTTGGACACTGGCTCAACAGGTAAAAACAGAAAGACATCACGATTGGTTTTGGGTCGCTATGTGGACTAACCGCTCTTCCTCAAGCACTTAAAGTGATAGTTCACCCTCAAGTCATCCTAGGTGTACATGACTATCTTCTTTCCGACGAACACAATCGGAGTTATATTAAAAAATATTCTGGCTCTTCCAAGCTTTATTATGATAGAGAATGGCACTCCTGATTTTGAAGTCCAAAAAAGTGCATCCATCCATCATAAAAGTAATCCATGGGGGTTAATAAAGGCCTTCTGAAGCGAAGCGATGGGTTTTTGTAAGAAAAATATCCATATTTAAAACTTTATAAACTAAAATAACTAGCTTCTGGCAGATGGCCTACGCAAATCTACTTACGCCAAAAGAGTAACCTCTAAGACCGAATTCATGGAACTAATATACTAAAACACATTTGATTTTCTCCCAACTGTTTATGTTCCCTAAACGACTGTGTTTATGTGAATACTCAACAAGCTCGCCATTTTGACATGGTTTTGTGTGTATTTGACTGTTTAGTCATGAATCCGAAGCCCAAAGTATACTTTGCTTGTCAGTGTTTCGCTCCGTTTCAGTTCTCTTTAGCGCTTTAATAATGCACTTTTAATTATTCTTTTAATATCAAGCACGTCCTGCAGTAGACATTCAGGTTACATGATTTGACTGATTTGGATGTTAAGTTTGGGCTTTTTTTGAAAGCACACTGCTATTTTCATAATTTGGAAGCCGAAATCGAAGCTAAAAAATGTTTAATGGCACAGTAACTAACTAGAAATGTTTTCAGTCATTGTTGAGGACGTGCTGCTCCGTTCTGAGACGTCTCACTGTCTGCATGGGGAGTTAATGGAGCATTCACACTGACAGCGATTAAATCACCGCAGGCTGTCGGGTCGCTGCACTGCTGGTCGCTCGTAGGCGTTCCTACTCGAATCCAGTATTCAACTGGGTCTGGCAGCAAATCTCTGATCAAATTTGTCACATCTAACGGTCTCTGTTGCTCAGGTCGCCAACTCTCGTTGAAAATGAATCAGGTCACTGTAATGCTGTGAATCGCTGTCATTGTGAACTAACCGAAATCAACCGATTTAAAACACTCAACATGGGCAGAAACACGACAGAAATACAGCTCTTCATGTGTCTAATACTCTAATGAGTTGATTCCAGTAAATAAATAAATATATAAATATATATATACACACACACACACACACACACACACACACTCTAAAAAAAAAAACGAAACAAATTTACACAGTAAAATATCGTTTTCCATTGAAATAGTAAGATATCGTAAAAACAATGCATTCTGAATAATATTATTTGTTGTCTTTGAGAAAGTAACTTATAGGCTACTTTCTCGAAAACAACAAATATTACCCAGAATGCATTTTTTTTTTTTTTTTTTTTTTCCCACAGTTTATTGCTTCTGTATATTACAATGCATTCTGTATATTACAGAGCATTCTGGGTAATGTTATTTGTCGTTTTCGTATATATATATATATATATATATATATATATATATATATATATATTCTATTTTACAACAAGTTTATTGAAAAGATGATGATTTTAAAATGTTCTTTTTTCTGTTTGTTGTATGTTTTGTTTAGTTTGATGCAGTTGTTTTGTTTCTTTTGTTTGTTCTTTCTTTTGTACATTCTTTCATTCATTGGTTTATTCATTTGTTTGCTCAGTTGTTTATTTATTTCTTTTGTTTGGTCTTTCTTTTCTTAGTTTGGCCATTTTGTGTTCTTTCTCTTTTTTGTTCTGTTGTTTTTCTCATTCTTTTGTCATTCTTTTTCTTCTTCAGTTCATTCTTTTGTTTGTTGATTTATTTATTTTTCTTTCTTTTGTTTGTTTGTTCAATTGTTCATTGGTTTGTTCTTTCTTCTGTTTGCTCTTTCTTTCCTTAGTTTTTCCATTCTTTGTTCTTACATTCTTTTTTGTTTGTTGTATTGTTTATTTTATTTCTTCTGTTTCTTCTTTCATTCACTTGTTTGTTCTTTTGTTTGCTCTTTCTTTCCTTAGTTTGTCCATTATTTTGTTCATACATTCTTTCTGTTTTTTTTTTTTTGTTTTTTTTATTTATTGGTTAATTGTTTTTCTTGTTCTTTTGATCATTCTTTCTCTTGTTCAGTTCGTTCTGTTTGCTTGTATGTTGGTTTTCTTGTTATTTATTTAGTTCTTTCTCACTTTAGACCAGTATTTAAGTTATTATTGACTGTTAATCTTCCTCTCAAGTCAAATATGGAGCCCATGCCGTAGGTTTGTCGTCATTCCCGCACACCAGATCTGGGCTTATAAGGACCATATTTAATTTTTCAAGCTGCTGTGGAAGATTATCAGTGAATATATGGAGTGGTCTGGTCTGTTCCTCAAACAAAACTCTCATATGACTTCAGAAGACTTGGACTACAGTCATACAGCAGGCAATTAATGTTCATAACCTCTGAATCTCACAGTGATTCTGCAGTCTCTTTGGTTTAATATCTGAGAGAAGGACTCTGGACTCTCTTGGGCTCGTATTCAGACTGCCTGCAGACTTTTTGGCTAATTAAAAGATTGTTTTATGAAAAGACGACTAATTGCTACACTGCAAAGACGTTTTAATGTATTCCTTCCTTTTATTAAGCATTTTAATTATTTGGCATTTTAATAATCATTCAGGCTCTTTTGTCACACCTCAGGACCGTTTAAAGACGACCTATTCTGCTTTTCTCCATCTTCATCTTTCTTTAGTGTGTAATGTTGCTGTTTGAGCATGAAAAAGTCCCTCCAGCGGGAGTTCTTCTCTATATCAGCGTCAGTGTTTCTGAACTCCCTGAAACGGGAACGAACACGTCACAATATTCCTCATTTAAATAATTCATATGCAGAATAAAGGGGGCGGGGCCTGGTTGAGTTAGTTAGCAGTGTGTTGAAACTGGCGGTTATGGTAAGGGGCGGGACATTTCCCAAATGACCAATCACAACACACCGCTCCAGCCGACCAATCAGAGCACATTGTGCTTTTCAGAAGGAGGGGCTTCATAGAGACAGGAACTAAACAGAGCGTTACTGACAGACTGGGAAGAGAGGAGCTGAACAATGGAGAATATGAACATTAAAGCATGAAAGTCAAGCATAATACCTTTTTAAGTAACTGCAAAAATGTGTGAAGGTGATTAATAATGGCAAAAATGGAGTGATTACCAAACTGTTTGTTTTCTCTATTTACATGTATAACAATTCTGTGTGTGAACAGGTTGTTTGTGAACTCACCGAATGCCCTCTTCCAGTTTGTTTGATAAATATCCCCCAAACTTCCAGCGTCCAAACACACTTCACCCCAGGCGATTAACTTTGCTCTCTCCTGTGTGTTGTGAACCGTGAGTCTCTGGAAGCGGCACTCGCACACATTTGCAGACAGATGGTACCGGCACTGGTCTGTGCCAGACTTATTCTACCCCATTAGCCAGTATCCGACCCGTCAGCCAATCAAAACCCAGCTTGGTCTCACGCAAAGACCCTCAAGAGAAAATAAGCAGGCAGAATTTGCCAACAATCCTGGGAAGCTTCACTCACCATTTGTTTTTGTTTTTTCTCAATTTAGCAACTTTGTCCCTGTTTGAATTTATATATAGTTATGTATACATTAACATTAAAGGAAGACTCAAGTGTTTCATTTCCTTCTTGATTTTTTTGCCCTTATGGGGTCATTAAACAGTTGCAAGGGCCCAAACGCTATAGTTTTATAGCATTTAATTCGTTTCCCCTGAAGTGCACTTGTAATGAGGTTTCTTGAATTGTAAATTAGTTTTACATGACCACTTTCCACACTTTCTCTAGTCTCAGCATCAGACGACATGCCCGCTGCCCGCACATATGTCCAACTGATAAATATTGCAACAAAAATGGCAAGCACTTTCTTGTTGTGCCAATCTCTGATTGGCTGACTTTACTTTGCTAGTAGCTAGCAAACACTAGCAGATCTGGTTATTTTCTGTTTTCTGACTTATGTCAGGAGAATTAAATACTGTGTAGTTTTGCATGGATAGAAATTAAGTCTACACTCATTTCCGCTCATTTCTTTTTTACATTTGATTTTTTTTTCAATGCAACGTTTAAAAGTTTGGTTTCAGTAAGTCTTCTGCTCACCAAAGCTGCATTTATTTGATCAAAAATACAGTAAAAATAGTTTTTGTTTTGTTTTGTTTTAGAATTTTTACTTCATCGAAGTGGTACGAAACTTGGTACAGGTTTTGGCACTTGCTGTGATTCGAAAAGGTTAAATGGTCCTGAAAAAAATAGTCACACTTGTATCATCCGCGGTCAAAAATTAACGCATTGGAAATGAATGGGAGACAAATTTCATCTAGTGGAAAGGTTTGGTACTGCACCCAAACAAAATCTTACTAAAAGCAAATTTTTTGAGATATCAACCTTAAATTTGGAACACAACTTGTTTAGATTTATGGCTTTGATTTTTTTCACAGTTTTAGAGTAAAAAAAATATATATTTCATTTGGAAAATATAAAAATTGAAAATGGTATTTTTGTGCATTTTTCATAACAATAAATGTAAAATTTTATAACCTTTTTCTAAGTTCACTTTTTTAAACTTTTTTTTTTTTCACTTCAGCAATAATCTGCCAAGTGTCACCTTTAAAAAGAGACCAAACTTCAGTCTGTGCTCCAAAGCATTCAAGATTTATGACGCTTCTATGCTCAAAAAGTGAATAAATGGATTATAAATACTGCATAAATATAATTTAGTACCATAAAATCCCCTAAAAATACAAAATATTATGAAAAACATTATCGAACTAAACTATAGTACAATCATTTCAATGAAATAAAAAGAATTTGGTCATTTTTGACCAACACACAAACAGCACCAGTGAGCATTTTAGAAATCAATATATTCATACATATAAACATTATACGCTCATACCCAGAGAATAGAAATCTGTGCCCTTTCAGTGTGTATCTGGAGTGTTTATAGAGGTATAACTATACATTCAAGCTGCCCTCGCAGGGCTTTACATTGATGTGTCTTCTCTGATGATATCATGGATCGATAGCTCTCATCTCTTAAGTGCATCACCTGTCGTACACGTCTAAAAGACTTCAATGCCGCACATAAAGACTCTGTATCTCTCTCTCTCTCTCTCTCTCTCTCTCTCTCTCTCTCTCTCTCTCTCTCTCTCTCTGTCTCTCTTGTCCAGCAGCCAGCTCTGATGAAGAATAATTATTGCGGTCGTAATAAATCTCTCTGCATTCAAACAGGAGAGATGGACATGTGCCAGAGTTTCTGAAAGCGAGGTTACAGGAAGGAGAGCAGGATTTCCTGTCCTTGTGGTTTGAAGTGTCCATCGCTGGACTTCTCATTACATATATGGAGCGTATAATTATACGTGCTGTAATGAATCTCCGCGTAGACGGCTTTTATTATGATTATGTTTAAAGCACACGCGGCATGAGAGCAAGTGAACTGATGCGGGAATCGTCTGAGATAATTGAATTGAGCTTAAAGGAATTGTTCATCTAAAATTAAAACCCTTGTGTCATTGCAAAACCATATGACTTTCTTTCTTCAGTGAAATACTTAAGACATTTTGCAGAATGAGAAAGCTGTGCTTATCTAGTTTAATTACTTAGAAACAGGGTTATGATCATTAAATAAAACTAAAACTATTAAAAACTTTTCTGTTAATTGAAATAAAGCTGAAATAATATATATTAGTTGAAAAACTTAAAGTAAATGAAAATTAGAAATGATGCCTTGGCAATGAACTGAAAAATTAAACTAAAATTAACATGAAAACTAAAAATATAAAAATAAAAGCTAATTCAAAATATTCATAAAAAAACGTAATAAAACTAAAATAACACTGCTTAGAAAAATATATATAAATATTTTTTATATTAAATTCTAACATACACTCTAGAAAATGCTGGGTTAAAAACAACCCGAGTTGGGTTAAATGTGGACAAACCCAGCAACTGGGTTAAATGTTTGCCCAACCTGCTGGGTAGTTTTATTTAACTCAACAATTGTTTAAAAATGACTATATGGCAGGTTTAAAATGAACCCAAAGTAGGTTGGAAATTAAAAATCAGACACATAATTACTAGAGGCAACAATAATAATCAAAAGGTGAACATTTATTAATGAGAAATTGAATAAATGTTTGTTTAATTATTATTCATTAAACTTATTAATAAAAGTTCATTTCCAACATATTTTGGGTTCATTTTAAGCAAGCAATACAGTAATTTTTAAACAATAGTTGGGTTAAATAAAAACTACCCAGCAGGTTGGGCAAACGTTTAACCCAATCGCTGAGCTTGTCCATTTTCAACCCAACTTTTTTAGAGTGTAAGTTTCATTTTTGGCTGAACTATTCCTGTAAGTACAGAGTTTGTGTTTATGTAAGTTTAACTTGGTTTTTAAAGTTATTGATTTGCAGTGGAATATTGAATGAAGAGTTTTTGCTTTTGTTTTGACGCTTTGATCTTTTTATTCCAGCTAGATTTTTTTAGATGTGCGTTTCTGTGTTTGGGATTTGCCGGCTCATATTATTGTTTTAGTTTGCACTAATTAATATTTCATTACCCGGCTGAAACGGGCCCTTGGGGAAGAATCTGCATTATCTCTGCGAGAAACGTTCGCTCTCTTTCCCTTCCGCTTAGATCTGTTACTAATGCAAATAGAGCACAGCTGTGAACAACACTTCATCTGAAGGCTGCAAATGATAGTTTGCCTCGTTTTTACTGAGGGTTTTATAGCATCTACACTATTGTTCAAAAGTTTGGAGTCTTTTTTAAAGAAATTAATACTTTTTTTTAGCAAGGAGCCACTAAAATAATCAAAAGTGACAGTCTTTTATAATCTCACAAAAGGTTTCTGTTTCGAATAAATGCTGTTCTTTTGAACTTTATATTTATCAAATAACTATCATCCAAACTTTTTAATGGTAGTCTACCTCAGATGGAGCCAATCTCTGAGATCTTCATCGATTGTTTCTGTCCATTTTGATTTGATGTTAACTCTAAATTTTTAGGTTCATGCATTTTAAAACAGATGCACCTTCAGTCTTGCTTTTCTCTGCACTTTAAAGGGGTCATGACATGGATTTTTTAAATTTTTAATATGTTCCCTGAGGTTCAATATAATGGTAATAAAGTTTTTTCCACACAAAAAACCCCCTGCTATGATTGGCTAATGTCATTGCATAGGAAACAGTATAAACGCCCCCTCACTATTGCATGCAAGTGTTCTGAAAGCATTTTCTATATAAAACCGTCATTTAGGCTGTTCACACCTGGTATTAAGATGCAATGCCTCGTTTACAAAACAAAATACTCAGAACAAACATATAATCCTCCGACATGATCCCGGATGCCATTAAAATAAACCATCCACTTGTTTCTGACGCTGGGATCCTTCTGAAGTCTGTACAGAGACGCAAACCAGCTGTTTAAACTGCGATCATTCTTTCTCTCTTCCATTTGTCCTGTTGTTGGCAGTCTCCAGTGCATGGAGTACATCAGAAACTGAATGCACATCTGTATACTGTATCAGCGTAGACAGCTTCAGTCATTATGACTTCAGAAACCTAACGCACATCTGTATACTGTATCAGCGTAGACAGCTTCAGTCATTATAATGGCTTCAGAAACTGAACGCACATCTGTATACTGTATCAGCGTAGACAGCTTCAGTCATTATGACTTCAGAAACCTAACGCACATCTGTATACTGTATCAGCGTAGACAGCTTCAGTCATTATAATGGCTTCAGAAACCTAACGCACATCTGTATACTGTATCAGCGTAGACAGCGTCAGTCATTATGACTTCAGAAACTGAATGCACATCTGTATACTGTATCAGCGTAGACAGCGTCAGTCATTATAATGGCTTCAGAAACCTAACGCACATCTGTATACTGTATCAGCGTAGACAGCGTCAGTCATTATGACTTCAGAAACTGAATGCACATCTGTATACTGTATCAGCGTAGACAGCGTCAGTCATTATAATGGCTTCAGAAACCGAACGCACATCTGTATACTTTATCAGCGTAGACAGCGTCAGTCATTATGACTTCAGAAACTGAATGCACATCTGTATACTGTATCAGCGTAGACAGCATCAGTGATTATAATGACTTCAGAAACTGAACGCACATCTGTATACTGTATCAGCGTAGACGGCGTCAGTCATTATAATGGCTTCAGAAACTGAACGCACATCTGTGTACTGTATCAGCGTAGACAGCTTCAGTCATTATAATGACTTCAGAAACTGAACGCACATCTGTATACTGTATCAGCGTAGACGGCGTCAGTCATTATAATGGCTTCAGAAACTGAACGCACATCTGTATACTGTATCAGCGTCAGTCATTATAATGTCTTATGTTTGCTTTTGATGCAACGCTCGCATCTGGTGTAGCGACTGAACGTCAGTGGGCTATGATGCGATGACTTATAACTGTTGGCAGTCATATGCAAATGTATTTGCCTATATGTGACGTCACAGATCCCACAATATCAAAATGAGACATTTTTGGAGTGGTTAATTAAATACCTTGTTTATAATGAGGAGGATGTTTTATGCTGTGAAACTTGCAGGATGTTTTAATGGTACAGAGAGCTTTTATGTGTCAAAAGATCAAGGCAGATTTGATTTCTCATATCATGACCCCTTTAACTCAGAAAGTCTGTAGGGAACAGTCACAAACTCCTCTTTTGTTGTGCAAAGGAATGTTTTTTATTATTTACCCCAGAAATCATGCATGGATGCACGCTTGGAAAATAGAAAGCCAGAAATAGCATACAATCTCTGCACCTGATTCGTGAACTCTTGATGACAAAGATTAATATTTTAAGTGCAGCTGATTCGCACAAAAACACATTTGCTTGCTTCTTATGAAAGATTTTAAAGGGGACCTACAATGCCCCTTTCACAAGATGTAATATAAGTCTCTGGTGTCTCCAGAATGTGTCTGTGAAGTTTCAGCTCAAAATACCCCACAGATCATTTATTATAGCTTGTCAAATTTGCCCCTATTTGTGTGTGTCCCTTTAAATGCAAATGAGCTGCTGCTTCCGGTCCCCTTTCCAGAAGAGGGCGGAGCTTTAACAGCTCGCGCTTCGGTTTTTCAACAACAACAAAGCTGGAGAATCTCACGCAGCCAAAATGAGGATTGTCAGTAACGGTGTTCAGCCTTACATTGTTCAAACCGGAGTCGGATACTGATGGAGAGACTCAGGAAGAAGATACAACTTTTAGAATGAAACTGGACGTTTCTGAATGGTTAGTGGATAAATTTATGTAGTTGCTGTGGAGTTGATTCAACTCATCGACTAGCATGTGCCGTCATGTTAATCTTTTGTGCAAATCCAGCGTTGAATTGACCCTCGTTTGTGAAGCAGTCCGGCGTAAAATGACGGCATGTCAACAACACTCTACTACAACAACTCTTCCTCTTCTCTAAAGCAGCCCAACATGGCCTCACCCCCTTTGTTGTGTGTTCTCGGGGCGGGGTTTATGTAAATTTTGGGGTTTGTGATGTCACCAACCCAGGAAGAAGCTCGTTGTAATCCCTACCAGCCTTTTGTTTTAGCGATTTCTGTAAAAGAAAATATCTCCCTTTGCACTGAACTTTGAGCGTCGTAACTTTGCAGATGTTGTTTATGCTCAAACAGCAACATTACACACTAACTAAAGTTAAAAAAGTGAAATCATAATAAACCACCCCTTTAATAGTCAAACTTCATAACTCATAAGACACAGCTGACACTTGAGCCGAACTTTAGACTTCAGTAATTATCCTCTTTTTTCCGCTCGCTCTGTTAATTTGCTCATTTTTCTCAGATTGACAGGTCTGTTATTGTCCTGCGCTGACCCTCTCTGGTATTATCCGGCTTTACTCTGACAGAACACAGCTTTCTTATTTCTGCGATATGTCAGCGTTATTGTTTGAAGAGTCTAATTGGATGAGCGTCTCGTAGTATTCATTCAGAGTCCTGCTGAGTAAACGTTTGCTGTTGTAAATGAGGCGTGCTTTATTTCAAGGTTTAGTCTGAACTGACAGGTCTGGACGCCGGTGTCACGCTTGCAATCGTAATCAACAAAGTCTGAATGTTGCGATTTGTGGTTTCTGTGTGTGCATATGCATATTATAGGGTGTGCCGTCTGAGTCTGTCCAGCTTCGAACGCCGGCGGAGGAGAGAAATGAACAGAATAAATGGATTCTGCTGAGAATGAGAGCCTAATCATGTCTTGAGATGTCTTGAGAGTGAACGTCCTGTCTTTGTGTGTATGAACATGTTTTGGGGTTGTTTCAGTGACTGAAAGGTGCATGCTGGGACATTTTCAAAACCTAGTGAGCTGCCTTGAGTGCCTACATCATAGACAGCTGCCTTTTAAGATGAGCATACTGACTGAAACAAACTAACTATACTATGGAAGTCAATGGGGATCGGCAACTGGTTTGGTTTTCAGTATTGAATGACTATTTGTAAGTTATTTCTCTCACTTTGTCTTCCATTTTGATCCTTCTTCTCAGTGATGTCGTACATATCTTACAACATCCTTCTAAACAGCCATTTGCATCAAGAACGCAGCCATGATTCCTCCAGCTCACTAGGTTTTGGATCTGAGCTTCACATTGAAGTATTTTCCTCTCGTATACACTTTCCGAGCAGTCTGAGACGATCATACATGCCCTTGCACTTATTTTGAAACCCGACCCTGAAATGCACACTTATGCGCTCACACATGCAGACAGGTGTGTGTGTGTGTGTGTGTGTGTGTGAGATGCATTAGTATTCTTCTGGTTGTCTGGGAGCAGATAGATAGGGAGCAGAGAGACGCTCAGGGTCACTGGCATCAGGATGAAAATTTCTCTCTCCGTCTGCATCTTTTTTTCCTCCACTTCCTTTTCTTCCGTGCTCTTTCAGCGCCCTCTCTACCTATTTCTTTCTCTCTCACTGGCTTCTCCCTCCTTTCACCCAGATAATTGGTCCTAAGTATATACTTAATATACTAAACAAAATAGTGTTTAGTAACATATCATGTTTATTTCATTCAGGTGCCATTTAAGACAAAGCTGCCTTTAACTTTATGTTGTTATATGGACAATCTGTTCAGTGAACTGTTTAGTAGATGTAACACAAACTCTGGAGTTTCACAAAACAAGCCATATTCATTTTCAAATAATTTGAGTCAGTTCTTTTTGAGTTGGACATGACAAAAGTAATGCAGTTTCGAGAACCAGTGAGTGAGTTGTTCGACTTCAAACCATAAACTTGATTTTGAGCCTTTTTGAATGATTCATTAAAAGAGTCACCTTAAAGGGTTAGTTCACCCAAAAATGAAATTTGTCATTAATTACTCACCCTCATGTCGTTCAACACCCGTAAAACCTTCGTTCATCTTCAGAACACAAATTAAGATATTTTTGATGAAATCCGAGAGGTATATGACTCGTCCATAGACAGCAATATAATCAACACTTTCAAGGTCCAGAAAGCTACTAAAGATGTATTTAAAACAGTTCATGTGTCTACAGTGGTTCAACCTTAATGTTATGAAGCGGCGAGAATACTTTTTGTGCTCCAAAAAAACAAAATAACGACTTTATTCAGCAATATCTAGTGATGGGCAATTTCAAAACACTGCTTCATGAAGCTTTACGAATCTTTTGTTTCGAATCAGTGGTTCGGAGCGTGTTTCAAACTGCCAAAGTCACGTGATTTCAGTAAACGAGGCTTCGTTACGTCTGAAGTGTTTCGAAATTTCAATGGTTCACTGACTTTGGCAGCTTGTCATTTTAACTAAACGGAAATGCTGATGAAAATTCTATAGGAAGCTAATGAGGAGTTGCTGGCCATATAGAGCGTTCCAAATGAGTCACTTAAGGTCCTCCGTTTCAGTTAGGATGTTGCCTTAGAAGACAGCTGCCTGTGTAGGCTGTAGTGAGCATGTGTTGGAACAGAGCCTCTGTCTGTCTGTCTGTGGGTAATGAGCAGCAGTTCTGTGGCTTCATGTCAGTGCACAGCTTTAGCACTCACCCTTCCTTCACTTCACTGCACACACACACACACACACCTCTGCTTCACTCCAGGACACACATCTCATCATGTCCACACTGCTGGCACACACACACCCACACACACACACCTTTCAGTCTGGCCTGTGTGGCCCACACCTGATTACCTTAGATGAGAGGAGCACTCCAGCTGCATTCTGAACACACACACACACACACACACACTTTCTCTGCCTCCTGAATTCTGATGGACTGATACATATGACAATATTTGGACTTTTTGAGATTTCCAGCATTGGCTGATAATCCTGCCAATCAATAGTTGCCTCCTTTGTGTCAGTTCCTAATAAAATGATTATTCTTTTGACTAAATAATGTTAAATATATCTATATATTTAGTGCAATTTTGTGTGCATTTCATTTGCTGTCTTTATGTATATATCAGGATTAAATCTGTCATCGGTCGCTCTGCTCTCTAGATATCAATATAGGGCGCAACATCTTTCACTTTCTCTATAACATTATAATACAATAACATGTAAACCTTTCACTACAGATCCATCATGAAGCATTGTAAAGCATTTATTTTATTTTATTTTTTTATTTTATTTTTATTATTTATTTTATTTTATTATTTTATTTTATTTGATTGCTTCAAATTAAAGTTTACAATGTTGTAAATGAATCTGGTTGGTTTTGTTAATGCTTTAAAAGTTTTTATTGAGGATTTATTTAAATCCATATGGAGAAAATATTTTTGGAACCAAAACCATTATTTTATTTTATTTTATTTTATTTATTTTATTTAATTTTTTTTCTGCAGGTGTTGATAATGTAGAAACTTGACTGTCTGTTCATGCATTCTATTTGCTTAAACGTGATTTTATTTTTATCATAAATCATGCAGATCTCTATGCTGCACCCAGACTTGTGCATTTCCCTGTTCCCAAGTTCCCCGTTCTATTACACTTTTGCAAGTAGGGAGAGTGAAATTCTGAATTGCAGCATCTTTGGATCAGTGAGATTTCTGTGTGTGTAGAACAGAAATCCAAACAGAAACATATTGCACAAAAACTCAGCTTAACATGTTGCATCATGCCTGTTTATGCTGTTAAACTGCATGTGTTTAGAGTTCAAATCATGCGGAGTTTGTCTCTCTGCTGTTTTATATTCAGCGTTTCTGTGCATATGTAAGGAGAACACGTCTGTCTTGTTGTTTATTCACTGTGTGTGTGTGTGTGTGTGTTTCAGTGGGGATCATAAGGCGTTCCTCTCTGTGTTGGCGGTGTTGTCTCTGGTTCTGATCTTCCTCCTGGTTCAGCGTCACTGCTCGCTGGTGTCTAAGATTGCCCTGGCGCTCGGCCTGCTCGGAGTTTACAGCTATCGCGCCGCTGTCGGAAACGTCCTGTTCCCATGGCAACACAGCAGCCGTGCCGTCTCCAAGTAAGTTTGATGATATTTAAATATCGTATTGACATTCCTTGAATGTCAGATGGTGAATAAATTAGCTTCCCTCATTATCGTTGTTGTCGAATTGTCTGAAGTTTCTCCACTAACTTCATGTCCGTGAGCTCAGAAATGCGGGGATGGAGTGTTTCTCAAGAGTTTTTAACGCAAGAGCTCGACTCAAGAGGCCTTGAATCTGACCGTCGAGAGTGGAGGATTGTTTAGTGTCGACTCAGGAATGATTAAACCCGTTATTAACAGAAATTACAGCAAATAGTCCTGGAGTTTCTCTGCCTACAGAACCACATTCAGGACCCAAACCTGCTCTGATCTGATCTCACACACACTGGAAAAACCGGCATGAGTCAGACTGACGCTGTTTACTTTTTTGAAACAGTTTTTTCATGATTCTTTTAGAAATAGAAAGATCAAAAGAACAGAGTTTATTTGAAATAGAATCTTTTGTAATATTATTTATAAACGTCTTAAATGTCACTTTGATCAATTTAATGGGTCATTGCTGAATAAAAGTGTTAATTTTATAATTTTATATAAAATTATAATTTTATTTTAAACAAATCATACTGACTACATACTTAGATTTTAATTTTAGTCATAGTCTTTTGACTAAAATCAGCTCAAAATACCCCACAGATCATTTATTATAGCTTGTCAAATTTGCCTCTATTTGGGTGTGAGCAAAAACACGGCGTATTTGTGTGTGTCCCTTTAAATGCAAATGAGCTGCTGCTCCCGGCCCCCTTTCCAGAAGAGGGCGGAGCTTTAACAGCTCGCGCTTCGTTTGCTCAACAACAACAAAGCTGGAGAATCTCACGCAGCCAAAATGAGGATTGTCAGTAACGGTGTTCAGCCTTACATTGTTCAAACCGGAGTCGGACACTGATGGAGAGACTCAGGAAGAACTTTTAGGATGAAACTGGACGTTTCTGCATGGTTAGTGGATAAATTTATGTAGTTGCTGTGGAGTTGATTCAACTCATCGACTAGCATGTGCCGTCATGTTAATCTTTTGTGCAAATCCAGCGTTGAATTGACCCTCGTTTGTGAAGCAGTCCGACGTAAAATGACGGCATGTCAACAACACTCTACTACAACAACTCTTCCTCTTCTCTAAAGCAGCCCAACATGGCCTCACCCCCTTTGTTGTGTGTTCTCGGGGGCGGGGTTTATGTAAATGTTGGGGTTTGTGATGTCACCAGCCCGGGAAGAAGCTCGTTGTAGTCCCTACCAGCCGTTTGATTTCTGTAAAATATCAAAAAAAGAAAATATCTCACTTTGCATTGAACTTTGAGCGTCATAACTTTGCGGATGTTGTTTATGATCAAACAGCAACATTACACACTAACTGAAGTTAAAAGTGAAATCATAATCAAGGACCCCTTTAATGACGGACAGCGGCAGGTTTATTAGGCTACTGTCACTTTAAGGCTGAATGCACGGATCCAATACACTGATACACATCCGATATTCTCCCAACTGTTTCATTCACTTAAGACATAACAACTGTGTTTACGTGAATACTCACCAAAATGGATATTTTCTGTGTATTTTCAAGCTCAGAAAAACGCAAAAGAGAGCTCAGTTCAGTACTCGTGTGCTGTCTGAGAGGTGGCTTTCTGTGTGCCTACAGAAAAACGTACTGAATTGAGCTCTCTTTCACATTGTCAGGCTTTTTCAGATCTATCCATGTCTGCTCTTCTCTTTCTCCAAGACGTTTACATTTTTGAACGTTTTATGCAGCAAGTGAAAGCCAACTTATGTCCCACCGGGTAGATCAGCACGTTACAATTCAAATATGCACATCTGCCATGCAGGACATCAGTTCTGACAGGATCTCTTCCCAAATTGTCCCTCCCTAACATTTTTGTCTCGGTTTGTATTCGTTGACGAAAATATCAATAGATTTTTGTCATTCAAAACTGGTTTTTATTTAGTTATCGTCTCGTTTTCACCAGTGAAAAAAAAGTTGTCGATGAAAAGTATGACCGAAATTATTACTATATATATATATAGTGTCATGTGAAAAAGAAAGTACACCCTTTTGAATTCTATTGTTTTTACGTATCAGGACATAAAAAAAAAAAAATCATCTGGTCTTTAGCAGGTCTTAAAATGAAGTAAATACAACCTCAGCTGAACAGCAACACATGACATATTACACTGTGTCGTTATTTATATAACAAAAATAAAGCCAAAATGTAGAACCCATGTGTGACAAACTAAGTACACCCTATGATTCAATTGCTTGTAGAGCCTCTTTTAGCAGCAATAAGTTGAGTCGGACTTGTAACCCAAAGGTCACGGGTTCGAGTCTCAGTACTGGCAGGTATCCTAGATATATTTGTGACAGTAAATTTCTGCCAAGGAAAAACTGTATTATCATAAACTAACAAAGCGTCTTCTTTTATGACCAGTTTTCTCTTTCAGCTCAACTTCTGTGATGCCAGAGATTTAGAAAAGTTAGTTGTGCACTTGCTCTGCATCGGTCAAGCATTCTCGTATGAATCTGTGTACTTGTGTAGCGTGTTTCTGGCCTAAGAGAGCCCGTTTTATACTATAGCAGATCTTCACACACACTCATAAAAGTACAAAGAGTTTTCCGAGGCGCGCACACACAGTTTCAACTCACTCCTGTGACAAAATATCGGCGCTCGCCTCTTCCCCTTGACATTTACTCCCACCTAATTAAATCTTTGACCTCCTGGCCTTGGTGTAGCGCCACAGGCTGTGTTCCATTACACGCTCTCCATATGACAGAGAGAGCGCGAGCGTCTGGGTGAGGTAATTGGCACTGCCACCCTGTGCCACCGGAGTCACTCTCACACTCATTAATCACTGCAGGACATTGTTTATGTTGCCCTGGCAACCTTTAGCTCGCCTGTTAAGTAGATGTCCGCTGACTTACGCCCCATCGTTTCGGCTCGCGCTCTCTTTCTCTTGTTTTCTGTCTCTGTATCACATGTTTTCAGTGAGTGTTGATTTTAGTGCATTTAAAGGGGTAGTTCAGCTAAAAATGAAAGTATCTTTTACTCACTCTCATGCCATTTTAGAGAAGTTTCTGAATAGATATGTAAATCACAGATATGTCTCAAGCTGCTTTTAGAGGCGTAAACAACCTCCAGTCTGTTTTGCATCTAATTTATTTGTGTTAGAAGACCAAAACAGAATTATTTCACCACATGCATGAGACAAGCTACTAAACAACTCAGCGTGTGGTTATTTAGTCCGTTCGAAATGTCTTTCTTCATGTAAACAAGAAGTATTAATAGCTTTTCTGACTTCATAAGCATATTTTTAGCGTGTACACAACATAATTATGATGCAGCGTTTTGGAGTATTCTAGGGCAGCGGCACATCTTTCACAGAATCCCAGAATGCAATGCAACAAGGTCAGTGAAAAACCTGTAAAACTCTGAACAAGTTTTAATTTTGAGCTCATTGTGGTTTGGTTTTGGTTATCTCTTTGTTCCGCTTTTGATTAAGAAATATAAAGCGCGGTCGACTTTCATTGAGAGAAAACCACGAGCACACAAAATACAGAGTAAAAATATGCTTTTTTTTAATCAGAGTTGATCCTCAAAGCTGTTTGCGGTGGATGATTGTCGTCAGAGAAAGCTGAGCGGAAAAGAAATAAACAGGAATTTTGGCGGAGACAGATTTTGGAGTGTTTGAACGGAGAGCGGGAGCGTCTGAGTTCAGTAGTGTCAGAATGAGATATCAGGACGCGCATCTGTTGAAGAGAAGTGCACATCTTAAAGTGAATAACATGCAGAATATAGAATCTCCATTCAGACGACTTCAACACAGTCTGCGTTTGCCGTCAGAGAGGAAAACATGAATTCTGATCACACTTCTCGAGGGACGGAGGGAATATTGTTAGCAGGTACAAGTCAGGTGAAATCATAGCGCTTACAGCGTTAAAGCTTAATAATATTTCCTCTTTCAGAAAGCAGGAGAAACAAACTGAAGCGTAGTCAGTTCATGCAATAAATAATTAAGAAAAACAAAATGGAAAAATTGTAATACATTTTCTTCAGACAGGGCAGAAATAGTCAATCCAAACAAAAGAAATAACAACATGATGAATTTATTTTTTCAAATTAAATTTTTGTGATTTTACACACTACTAGTATATATTTTAAAATTGTATTTTGTCTGTAGATACACTACTGTTCAGAAGATTGGGGTCATTGAGATATTTTAATGATTTTGAGCAAAAATACAGTAAAAACAGTGAAATATTATTAAAATTTAAAGTAACTTGTTTTCCATGTCAATATATAGTAAAAAGTAATTTATATCCTGTGATCAAAGCTGAATTTTCAGCATCATTACTCCAGTCTTCAGTGTCACATGATCCTTCAGAAATCATTCTAATATGATGATTTGCTCCTTAAGAAACATTTATGATTATTATCAATGTTGAAAACAGTTTCTGCTTCATATTTGTGTGGAAACTGTGATACATCTTACTTTTCAGGATTCTTTGATGAATAAAAAGTTCAAAAGAACAGCATTTATTTGAAATATAAAGACATTATAAGTGTCTGTTGAATGCATATATAATGTATCCCCTCATATATTTAAGAGTCCTGACATGTTTGTTTGGTTAAGATGTTTCATCGGCCACATCAGCTATAAACATTTTTTTTTTTTCTGTTAGGTTATAAAGAAATAGTTCAACCAAAAATGAAAAAGATCCCATGATTTACTCACCCTCAAGCAATCCTGTAGGTGTATATGACTTTCTTCTTTCAGTCGAACATGATCAGAGTTATATTAAATAATATTCTGGCTCTTCACAGCTTTATAATAGCATGGAATAGTGTCCGAGATTTTGAAGCTCCAAAAAGTGTATCCATCCATCATAAAAGTAATCCATACGGCTCCTTCTGAAGCAAAGCGATGGGTTTTTATAAGAAAAATATCCATATTTAAAACTTTATAAACTATAATCACTGGCTTCCGGCAAAGGCCATACGCGTGTTCACAAGAGAGTCAAGTTCCCGGGTGACCTCTGACCCAATGTATGACAATACGGCGTAAGCTTAGGTAAGAATTTACAAACGTGGAAGCACAGAGGATAAAACGCCGGTCACAAATAAGAAGTCTAAAATGAGAAAAATGTCGGAGGAATTCGATATAAGAGAAGAGGAGTTACGTCACGCGTTGGGTCAGAGGTCATCCCTTCCGCCGGAACTCGACTCTCTCCTGAGCAAAACCCATGGCATCGCTTCAGAAGGCCTTTATTAACCCCCTGGATTACTTTTATGATGGATAGATGCACTTTTTTGGGCTTCAAAATCTCGGTTACTATTCACTCCCATTATAAAGCTTGGAAGAGCCAGGATATTTTTTAATATAACTCTGATTGTGTTTGACTGAAAGAAGGTATATACACCAAGGATGGCTTGAGGGTGAGTAAATCATGGGATAATTTTCATTTTTGGGTGAACTATCCCTTTAAGGTCACATTCACACATTCGAATAAAGTGTTTCAGTGTGTAGGGTGTTCACATATGTGAAGGTAATGCCCTGCACCCTTAAAAGTACTCACCTCAAGTGCTCTGCCCTCCAGAGTGAGCAGGGCACAGTCCTCGATGCTCACTTTCAAGTGGAATTTGCCCTTTTTTCTGAGCTTTTTAGATCTGAAGAGAGTAATTAAAAGCACTCGGGCACACCTGCGTATTTTTATCCTGATTAATCTAGGGGTGTGTGTTTTGATCTGACACCTCGTTTGAGAGTGTTTATGCATGCGGATCCCGCATAGAGACGGAAATGAATTCTGCTCGGATCACAAAATAGACACATTAATGTGTGCACACACTCACATATTTCTCTTCTGAAGCGCTTTGAGATACGACCTGTATAAAAAATGAATCAAACAGCAAGTATGGTGTGTAACTAGTCTCGCACGGTTTGTGCTGTGAACACATGAGATGCAGGAGGTGCTAGTGTTTTTTTCAGCAATCAGATGTTCAATTTTTGCCTGGCGGACAGTAAAATAATCCCATAGCGATGGTCTCGAGTCATATTAGTTTAACCAGAATATCATAGAGACTTGGGGATGTGCTATTTTGGCCACCTAGCAACAACCCTGAACATCATAGCGACACCCTAGCAATCATGGCACAACTTTCGCATGGGTTTATGTTGATCATAATAACCTGTATTCGCATTTATAAATAAATAAATACATTTATTTATTTTCTAATTAATTGATTTTTATTAATTTATTAATTTTATATATTTTATTAATTATTTATTTATATCTATTTATTTATTTTTTATATTATTCATTTATTTTATTATTTATTTATTTTTAATTTCATTAACTTTCGTCACTTTCATTTATTTTTTTATTTTTTATTAATTTTGCTCATTTGACCTTTTTCTTTCTTGTTTGTTTGTTCATTCATTCACTTGTTCGTTCTTGCAGTTGTTCAGTCATTTATTTATTTAGTTATAAATTATTTATTTATTTATATTTTAATTATTTATTTATATTTTTATTTATATTATTTCTTTCTGTTTTAATTATTCATTTATTTTTTATTAATTATTTATTTACTTTTTATTTGTTTTTTATTTTTAATTTCATTAACTTTCATCACTTTCTTTCATTAATTTTTTTCTTTTATTAAATTTTGTTTGTTTGTTCATTTGACCTTTCTTTCTTTCTTGTTTGTTTGTTCTTGCAGTTGTTCATTTATTTATTTATTTATTTATTTATTTTATTTTTTATAATTCATTTATTTATTTTTATTATTAGTTTATTAATTTGTAATAATTTTTATTTATTTATTTATTTTATTCATTCATTTATTTTTAATTATTTATTATTTATTTACTTTTTATTTTTACATTTATTTATTTCTTTCATTAATTTTGTGTTTGTTCATTTGACCTTTCTTTCTTTCTTGTTAGTTTGTTCATTCATTCACTGGTTCATTCTCGCAGTTGTTCAGTCATTTATTTATTTTTTATTTATCAGAATTCAGCGACTATAGCAACCATGGCAGGTCTTTATCATGGGTTTATGTTGCTCACAGTAAGACAAGGTCAAAGTGCTCAGCTCTAGGGTCAAAGGTCATATTGTTCTCTCATTGTTCCTCTCATCAGACAGACAGCTGTGGGCACAACAGATCAGCAACAGTGGCTCTGAATAAAGCAGAAAGATGGGGTGAATGAATAAATAAACAGACTTCAGCATGTTTATTGAGTTGATGTGGGTGGGCGTGTGCGGTCTGTTGTCTGGAGAACACCGAACACAATCATGCACAACGTTTGCCTTTATTAGAGCGGACATTTTAAAATCTGACGCAATATCTGGCAACCCAAACCACCTCTTTCTCACACACATCTCACACACACACACTGATATTGTTATTATTTTTGTGTATTTCACACGCCTTCAGTGTCAGAGTGAAATGCGAGCAGAGTGGCGGCCCTCCACAGATTAATGATAAACCAGCGTCCGCCTCAGAAGAATGAACACATGACAAACTCGCAATCTGATTGGCTGGATTGGCACAGCTTCCTGGAGTAAGGATGCAAAGTGTGTGTGTAAACCACATATACGTGTGTGTGTGTGTGTGTGAGAGAGAGAGAGAGAGAGAGTGTGAATTCAGCACATTGCAGAATGAGCCTCATTTGCATGAATTTGCCTAGTAAAGAATGACCTCATTTAAATATGTATGTTGCAGCACTATAAAGTTCATATGCAGCTGGTTTAGTTGGACTGTGTGAATAAGTTTCAGGGTTTTGTTCAGTTTTTGTTCAGTTTTTGTTCTTGCTCGTCATGGCTGTGATTGTGCAGTCAGCGTTTCACTTCCAGTTACTTTCCGCTGGAAACTCGTCCAGGATTGTCTTCAACACACTGACAGTGTGAACATGAATTCAGTAGTAAAACAGTCCTAGTGCAGTTTGTTTTTATAACTTCTGCTGACACCAGCGATCTGAACTGCTCTGATTTTACTGATTCTGGGTCTGTGGCACAATAGATCTTATATCAGATGTTTATATATAGCGTTTCTATAAATATGGCCTGAGTAACTGTGCTGTGTTCATCCAGTGGAGCTGATCCTGAGTCAGTCCTGCTGTGGCTGCAGGGCGGAGCCAGTCTGACCCTGAGGGGGCGGGGCCTGTGAGCAACACCTTCTGATTAGTGCTTAAACCTCCAGCTCTTTCTTTCTTTCTTTCTTTCTTTCTTTCTTTCTTTCTTTCTTTCTTTCTTTCTTTCCTTCATCCCTTCTTCCCTTCTTTCCTTCTTTCTTTCCTTCCTTCCTTTCATCCTTCCTTCCTTCTTTCCTTCATCCCTTCCTCCTTTCCTTTCATCCTTTCCTTCCTTCCTTCCTTCCTTCCTTTCATCCTTTCCTTCCTTCCTTTTATCCTTTTGTCCTTCCTCCTTTCCTTCCTTCCTTCCTTCCATCCTTCCTTCCTTTGATTCTTCCTCCTTTCCTCCTTCCTCCTTTCTCTCCTTCCTTCCTTCCTTCCTTCCTTTCATCCTTTCCTTCCTTCCTTCCTTCCATCCTTCCTTCCTTTGATTCTTCCTCCTTTCCTTCCTTCCTCCTTTCTCTCCTTCCTTCCTTCCTTCCTTCCTTTCATCCTTTCCTTCCTTCCTTCCTTCCTTCCTTCCTTTCATCCTTTCCTTCCTTCCTTCCTTCCTTTTATCCTTTCTTCCTTCCTCCTTTCCTTCCTTTTATCCTTTCGTCCTTCCTCCTTTCCTTCCTTCCTTCCATCCTTCCTTCCTTTGATCCTTCCTCCTTTCCTTCCTTCCTTCCTTCCTTCCTTCCTTCCTTCCTTTCATCCTTCCTTCCTTTTATCCTTTCTTCCGTCCTTTCATCCTTCCTTCCTTCCTTCCTTTTATCTTTTCTTCCTTCCTCCTTTCCTTCCTTTCATCCTTCCTTCCTTCCTTCTTCCTTCCTCCTCTCCTTCTTTCCTTCCTTCATCCCTTCCTGCCTTTCTTCCTTCCTTTCATCCTTCCTTCATTCCTTCCTCCCTTCCTTTCTTCCTTCCTTTCTTCCTTCATTCCTTCCTCCCTTCCTTTCTTCCTTCCTTCCTTCCTTCCTTCCTTCCTTCCTCCCTCCCTTCCTTCCATCCTTCCTCCTTTCCTTCCTTCATTCCTTTCATCCTTCCTTCCTTCTTTCCTTCATCCCTTCCTCCTTTCCTTCTTTCTCGCCTTCCTTCCTTTCTTCCTTCTTTTCTTCCTTCATCCCTTCCCTCCTTCCTTCCTTCCTCCTTTCCTTCTTTCCTTCCTTCCTTCATCCCTTCCTCCTTTCCTTCTTTCTTTCCTTCCTTCCATCCTTCCTCCTTTCCTTCCTTCCTTCCTTCCTTCCTTCCTTCATTCCTTTCATCCTTCCTTCCTTCTTTCCTTCATCCCTTCCCCCCTTCCCCCTTTCCTTTTTTCTCTCCTTCCTTCCTTTCATCCTTCCTCCTTTCCTTCCTTCCTTTTATCCTTTCTTCCTTCCTCCTTTCCTTCCTTTCATCCTTCCTTTTTCCTTCCTCCTCTCCTTCTTTCCTTCATCCCTTCCTCCCTTTCTTCCTTCCTTTCATCCTTCCTTCCTTTCATCCTTCCTTCCTCCCTTCCTTCCTTCCTTCCTTCCTTCCTTTCTTCCTTCATCCCTTCCTTCCTTCCTTCCTTTCATCCTTCCTTCCTCCCTTCCTTCCTTCCTTCCTTCCTTCCTTTCTTCATTCCTTCCTCCCTTCCTTCCTTCCTTCCTTCCTTCCTTCCTTTCATCCTTCCTGCTTCCTTCCTTCCTTCCTTCCTGCCTACCTTCTTTCTTTCTTTCTTTCTTTCTTTCTTTCTTTCTTTCTTTCTTTCATGTTAATTTGTTCATTAATTCATTTGTTTGATCTTTATTTCAGTTTTGTTTATCGTTTTGTTAATTTAATTAGTTTGTTCATGATTTTCTTTTTGTTTGTTCATTCGTTCATTCATTCATTGTTGTAACGACACGAGTGTGAGTAAATCATGACAGAATTTTCATCTTTGCATGAATCACTCCTTTTTAACCTTTATAAATATGACAGAGTTCACAAAGTTTACTGAACTTGTTGCAGGCAGCGCTATTGTAATGAAACACAACACTCGTTTGGACCTCATTTGTTTGTGCAGGTTAAAGAATGATTTCCTCGGCCGTCGGTTTGACGTTTTTCCTGCTGCGTCATCCTCTCGGCATACGCGTTCCTGCCTGGGAACGACGTGCCGTTGCCAAGTTCTGGTTGTCATGGTAACGCGTGTTGGATTAAAGTGTTTTGTGCAGATGTAGTTTTCTCTCTGATGGAGCTTATTTACAGTGAAGAGGAACAGAGACACAGTGGCAATAAAAATGATGAGATTTTCCTCCTCCTCTAGGGAAATTGCTGAAATCCCCCGCCTGTTTTGCTCTAATCACATTTAATGTGACTGATCCAGTGTGCTGGATCAGTCAAGCTACTCGTGATTTAACATCGTTAAACTACATACAGTCCTGCTGCCCTTTTACAAAACTACACTAGCAACTTACAAAGTGCATCGAAGCTGTTTAAGAGCACAATATGCTGCATGTTAAACCAGATCAGATCATCATAACTGGATTATGTAATACAATTTAAACCTAGCAGTACATTTGGTTCAAGAACAATGGTTTTGAATGAATGAATCTTGATTAGAGTGACAGCATTAAACCCGAACAGATAGATGTACACTAAATACAACAAAGAAACTAGAATATAGGTGAAAACAGCAGCGTTTAAATAACTGTTTTAATATTAATAGTTTTGTGCAGAGAGGAGTCATTGGATTGTTTCGGTTTGAATAGGTTCATTTATGTGAATCATGGATGAAATGAACCGATTCACTAAAATCAGCTGGACTTTTTAACGCTATACCTATGAGAAGGGGATAAAGTTTTAATTTAGTTAAATCATTGCCACTACTTAACCAAAACAAGGGAACGAATTCATCAAAGCTGGCCGCATATTAATAATTCATAGGAACAACGATGTCTATTTTAGTTTTTGTCATTTGTTGCCTATATTGACAATATGACTTTAAAACAGACACATATATAATAGTTTTGTCACTGTTGATTGATAGAAAAAGTAGCTTGTTATGGGAAAATCTGCACTATGTTGAAAATATTGCAGCTATAGGAACAATAATGGAGATGTAGTTTAGTTTGCTGCATCAGTGATTTAGTAAATAATTTGGTTGATTCCATTTAACTTGGCCATATTTTTTTTCAGTAATGAAATTTTTTTATATATATATATATATATAACACTGTACTTATTAAAACCAGTTCTTTATTTACCATTGCATTGCAAACAAGCAGAGACGCTCCAAACAGTGTGCAGCACTTCATTCACGATAGAGGAGGGGCGGAGTTATGAGGTTTGACTGACAGTTTGAGGAGCCAATGGAGTTACGAGGTTTAGTCACAAGCTCTTTTCAGTACTTTTCATTGGTTAAAGCTACAATATGTAAATTTTTCGCCGCTAGAGGTCGCCTATTCAAAAGGCGTAGCTTGATGACGCCGAGATTGAGTGTGGAATCATGGGAGATGTCATCTTCACCTCACAGCCAGTGGAAAACGTCTGAAATGTGAAAATGTGAGACACTTGTTGCACACTGTAGTAAAATAGATCAATATTAGAATATCATATTAATAAATGCTGGGTGGCTTGTGTTGATAAATGGCATGCAATTAATTTTAAAACATATTGTATGATGGAGAAAATACTGTATTACTCAGCTACTTGACAAAATAGTGTTTTTCTCTGAGGCATGGTAAAAGCGTGGTACTCTTGGAAAATCAAGAAAACTAGATTTAAAAATAAGACTAAACGTGTTGAGCTATATAACAGTAATTCGTCTATAAATGTAACCAAACAGTTGTTCCCTTGTCTAATAAAACATGTAATATATTAAAGCGTCTTTGATGTTTCCATGGTTTCTACAAAATAAAACTGGAAACCGAGGGTAACGCGGACATGACGCCATTGACAGGTGACTCCCGGACACGTCCCGCATCCTTGGTTAAAATCGTGATTTTCTCACGATTTACAAATAGTTGGAAATATTTGGGATATCATAAGTACTCAGCTGAACAAAATATATAACACTGGCCTAGTTCTTTGGATATTTTACTGCAAAAATCTTACATACTGTAGCTTTAAATATTTGAAAAACCCAAAGGGTGACCATTACTTATGACTTATGGAAAACAACGATGAAATATGGAGATACAAGGTTTCCACCCGATATACTGTATGATCCTAATCTAGTTTAGCATATTGTGGGAACAATATAGGCGGAAACCTCGTATCTCCATATTTCAGATAATGACAGATAAAACGTGTATGTCTGACGTTCGCTGGTCAGAAACCTCGTAACTCCATTTGAGCTTGATTTTGGTAAAAGGTTAATATAATGACACACATATAAAGCCACAATATCAGCTTTGACAACACAGTGTCTAATTATTAAAAAAAAAAAAAAAACAGTGTTTTTCCATTTCCCGAGAAGTAGCGGTTTTGGACATACAAGGTTTCCGCCTGACAGTGATGATATGGTGTATATTCTCCCCTTAAATAGCTTCAGTGTACTTGAAAACAGTTTTTATTTGAGGTGTATGATGTGAGGGGAAGAAACTTCACACTGTATATTTCTGATGTGAACGTCGACCTGAGATTGTCTCGGCAGTTTTGCTGCGTTTACTACATTGTCAACAGCGAGAAGCTGATCTTTGAGGCGGATTCTGCTGATTTCCTCCTGAGCGCCGGCCGGCCGACCTCACTGACCCCCGGTTGGGCTATAATAAGTAACTTCTGCTCTCCGCTGAGAAGCACCAAACCTCTCTGTTATTGATTCTCTCAAGCTTTGACCGAGATGAAGATGAGGCTTCAAACAAAAGGCTGTTCGCAGTCGATATTGATTCAGGTGTGTGTGGGTGAAAGTGTGAGCGTCTTTGATGAGCCTAAACAACAATCTCTCTCTTTCAGAGGAACCGTCGAGGCACGGTTTGTCTACGTTTTCGTCCTCGGCATCCTGTTCACCGGCGTGAAGGACCTGTTGCGCTCGCAGGTGATGTCGTCAGCGGCGGACAGTGGGCGTCTGAAGAGCAGAGGATTGTGGGAAGTGTACAGCGGGGTGGTGTTATTGGTGGCTCTGCTCTTCAGGGCTCATAATCTGCCCACGCTGGCCTGCTGTCTGCTCATCCAGACCGTCATGGCTCAGTTCATCTGGAAGAAGCTGCACTACGATGCCGCCCAGACCACCATCATGCACTACTGGTTCGGCCAGGCCTTCTTCTTCTTCCAGGTAATGAGGAGAGGAGAATATCTGGGAGAATTACTTTCTTTAGTGGAGATAATAGAGGTCTATTTTCCTCCATGAATGCATATCGATCAAATAATAACAGTTTCATTGTTCTCTGCCCAAAACCATGTTTGATTCCATCAAGAGTTTGAGCACTTTTACAATTAAATTTGCAAGAATGGATTTTATGAATAATTTACAAAGCAATGTGATTATTACAATGAGGCTCATTGTATATTTGGCACTGTACTACGAGACTATAGTTAACGAAGGAGAAATGGGAAGCATTTCTAGAAAATTAATAACAAATAATAATTGTTTGTTAATAATAACAAAACTTTACATGTGCAACTGCGCTTTTATTTCTTTTGCTGTGTTGTTATAGTTAACTAAAACTATTAATAAAAAAGTGGTCACACTTTAGATTAGGGTCCAATTCTCATTATTAACTATGACTTTTGCCTTAATAAACTCCTAATTACTGCTTATTAATAAATTATAGTATTTGGTATAGTATTTGCATATTATTATGCAGAATAAGGCATTAATATGTACTTATAAGTACTAATGAACATCCAATATCCTGGTAATATGCATGCTAATAAACAACTAGTTAATAGTGAGAATTGGACTCTAAACTAAAGTGTTTCCAAAAAAGTTTAAATGAAACTGAAATAAAATATAAATGTTAGATGAAAAAAAAATTAGACTGACTGAAATAAATGAGTTTAATATAGGCGAGGTACTGAAGTTACTAAAACGGAAAATAAAATTAATAAATGTATTAAAAATTATAATGAAATTAAATTTTAAAAAATATAAAATAATTAAAAAATGAAAAGTAATAATAATTTAAAAATTATTATATTCAGATAGAAAACAGTTATTTTAAATTGCAATTTTTTAAATTGTATTTTTTAACAAATTAATGCAGCACTGGTGAGCAGAAGAGACTTGATTCAAAAACTAAGGATGCTCCGATCAGGATTTTTGGAGCTGACCAATCTATTTGAAGCCTAATTTTTATCATGTAGAATTATTTATAGGGATGCTTCAATCAGGATTTATACAGACATTCATTCAGGGCCTGAATTTCATTCTGAAAAATGGGGTGAATTCCCCTCTTAAGTGATTCTTTTGGGGAATTTTTTTTAAATTAAAATTAATTTAAAATTATCTCACAAAATGTTTGATCATGCAGTGCATTTTTGTTTTTACAATGGGGCAATAGTTGCACAATAGCTTAGACAGCACATGCCTGATTTTAAACTCTGAATTGAATTCACAAAAAAGACAAGTAAACAGTAATAAAATAAAAACAAATAAACTATTTACAAGCAGTAGCACAAATAAATAAAATATAATAAAGATACAAATGAAATAAACAGTGCTTTAAGGTTTTTTTCAGGTAGGTCTAACAGTAGCATTGAGGTAAGAAATACTAAATAAACTGAAAAAGGAAACATTTAATACTGGATAGTCTTCCCTGAATAAATTAAATACCGATTAATCCTTACAATTAAAGATATAAATGTTATTCATTCAAGAGCAGTGAGTGTAATCGAACAACAAAAGACAGAGAAAATCAGAGACAGCTGCAGGTTTATTAGGCTGCTGTCACTTTAAGAGCGAATGCACGGATCTAATATACTGTTCCACGTGTTTTCTTTCTCAACTGTTTACGTTTGCTTAAGACAAAACCGACTATTTACATAAATACCAAGCATGCCCTGCACAAGTCCTGAAAAGTGAAGCCAAAGCGTCTCAATCGCCCCCAGGTGGTTGGTCCCAGTATAGGTCATAAACCCTGCCCTCTCCATGTAATTTAATAGGAAGTGAGACAAACTAAACTAATTTTTTCCAAAGATGGTTTCTGTCATTTTATGTAGTTTTTTTTTTATCACGCTTATATAAGTTCAAGTGTTTGTTTTTTAAAATAAGTTTGGTTTTATTTAGTTATTTGATGCTATAAAAATGGGGGTTTGACGTCATGAATGACAGCTTTTATGGGGGACTTTTGTGGGGGATTTTTGGGAGGAGATTGGAGCTTTAACTTTAATTTTTACATTTCCAGAACTGTTTATTTCACACCGACATAATGAGTTTTTCTGCAGTAAACTGTACTAAACGATTCTCTAGGAGTGTGGGCGGGGCCTTGATAGCACGCGGCTCCACTTCGTGCTCACTACTGCACAGAATCGGGTCCCAAATCATCAAAAGATGTCAGCGCCATATTGGGACATTTCGTGGCTTCACTTTACTACAGTGGAAGAGAGTGGAGTTGCGTCGTCCATATTTGACCATTTAAGTGCAATTTGGCACTCGTGAGCTGTTTGTGAGGCGGCTTTATGTGTGCTCGCTTTGAGTGGTTTAACACTGGCAAGACTTAAGAAATGCAAATTATAAACTTTAGTGACGATGCAACACTGCCTCGATTGTGCAAGTGACAATTCCTGTCAACTGTAGCTTGCTTATAGAAGTGTTGTGGTTATGTGAAGCCATTTACGCATTTTGAGAGGTAAAGAGAGAGAGCGCAGTGATTCACTCAAGCTGTTTGTTTACGTCACAGAAAATCACTTTGTAAGTGCCGCTGCATGTCATGCCATACCTCTCACAGCAGGCGCTTCGTCAGCATGAGATCGGTTCATGAGATCAGCCTTTATAGAGACCGCCGATCCAATCATTAGAAGCGATTATCGGCCGATAGCGATTGTTAGCCGATCAATAGGAGCACCCCATCAAAAACATAAAAAAAAAACTGAATTATTCCAAACTTTTGACTGATAGTGAGAGTAAATGATCTCAAAACTAACAGACAGAAGTTTAGAAACCTGTTTGAAAGAATCGCTTTTATAATGAGACACTGAGATTGTGTGTGTGTGTGTGTGTGTGTAAGTAAGGGTCATAAATGGTGCTTTACTGGCCAATTATCATTTAAAGCACCGGAGCATAGAAATTATGGGCTTGACAATGACATCATCATCTAAAGGGACAGTCAGGGTCAATGCAGCTGAACTGTCAAAGGACGGATATATTCTTCGCTCTCCCTCTGTAGTCATTAAGCAGGGTGAAAGTGATTGTTAATTGTAAATTGTCACATTGGTTTAGCTCATTTTGTCAGGCCAGGCCCTTTTCCCGCCCACACTGACACTGCAAACTAGCATGAAATGATGGGAGTAAGAGAGGGAAGAGGAGAGACAGCCGGAGTGACAGACACGGCCTCCTGTGAGCCGCTGACAGGGAAGAGCAGGATCTGTTCGTTTATTTCCCCTCATCCTCATCCATCCGTCAGCCGAGGGACCCTCAGAGTCTGAGTCTGTCAGTGGAGACTGAAACACAGCGCTGTGTGTGTGTGTGAGAGAGAGAGAGTGTGTGTGTGCTGCATCACTTTACTACTGCTTATCCACCTTATTTTGCAACACAGAAGTAAGTTATTTTTTTTGTTAATGTGTGAGACATTTGATTCATTGGAATGTGTAAATAAAGTGAAAAGTGAAAGTCCATTTAAAAATACTGACTCGCCCTCATGTCGTTCTGAACAGTTTTATGACCCAGTTTAAGTTGAAAATGTGTGTTAACGGTGTGTGTTGGTGTTTTGTGTGACATGTGTTCAGGGAAACTCTAATAACATCGGGACGGTGGACATCTCTGTGGGTTTCGTGGGTTTGGAGAGTTATGTAGAAGCACCTGCTGTTTTCCTGACGGCGCTGAGCACTTACACTGGACCGCTGCTCTGGGCCTGTCACCTGCTGTGTCACCTGAGCTCAGAGAGAGACAGGTAACACACACACACACTCTCACACACACACACACACACTTAAAGTCGGTATGAAACAAGTTGCGATAGTCTTTTCTTCCCTATTGTGTCGTATATCCAAGTGAAACAGCTTCACAAACAAGAACAAATGTAGGGCGGGGCTTGATTTTGTCTGTGGGGAATTGATTGGATGGTTGTGGTTTGCTGTTGGTGGATCTCATGTGAGTGACAGGTTGCCCCGCCCTCGTCATCAGAGAAGAGATGCTGCAAGAGGGAGGAGAAGTTATTTTGAATAGAAATGATAAGGAACATGAATTTAAAACAATAATGATGTGCACCTCCACCGATAAATAATTTACAATAAACACTGCAATACTCCATGTAAAGTATGTAAACAAATAGTTCTAACTCTAAAATCTGGTTGGATGAGTTTATGAAGTGCCGCCCAGGTGATCGTATATTAATGAGCTCATGTTTTTGAGTGTTATTTTAGTTTTTAGTTTTATAGTTTTATTTTTATTTTCTAAATAGGTTGCTATTTAGGTTCACTTTTTTTACTTCAGTTTTTGTTTTAGGTAGTTTTAGTTTTTATTTATTTCCAGTTATTAATTTTAGTGCTTCAAACTTAAACTTATTTCAGTTTTTTGCCAAGGAAACATTTCTAATTTCCATTTAGTTTTTCAACTAATATTTACATATTATCTCATTTCAGCTTTATTTCAGTTAACAGAAATGTTTTTAATAGTTTTAGTTTTAGTTAATGATAATGATAGTTTGTGATACCCATGATGATTTTTATATCAGATGTTTTTGCAGCTTTGGCAATTGTTAGAGTTTTTCTACATAGTTTTACAAAGAACATCTGGTTTTATGCAACGTTTCCCCTTTAAATATAGTTTTATGCAATAGTGCTGCAACAACCTTCCGGTGTGACGCTTTTCTATTAAAAATACTGCAGTGCAGTAAAAAAGCTTAAAATGACTGATGAGTTATAGGGCAATAACAGCGCTTCCGTAGTTCACTGTAATAGGGACATCTGTAATAAAAAAAAAAATTCTCTGAGGAAACCTCTCCTTTCATTTTCTTTACCCTTAGAAATTTGTGCTGCAGTTTTTCTGAAAAAAAAAAAAAAATCCCAACATTTGTATTGCTTTAAAATAGAGAAGAGAAAGAATAAAGACTGTTTTCAAAGATTCCAACCACATCCACATATCAGTGATGTGTAATTACAGAGCATTATGGGAATATTAATCAGTGCTCGTCTTCTTAAGATAATTGTTTTAATGGCGCTTGAAGTGATCTGTCAGTGCGAATGAGGAATCGGGGCAGTTATTAGAGCTCGAGCTGGTAATGATGGTGCAATTAGAGCCACTCACAGAACAATGAATAATGGAAATCATGCCGAGACAATCAGACTTCACCCGAGATACACGCTCACACTGGCCTCTTCATTTTTACACAATGAAATTATTCTTTAAAGAGGTCATTCTATGAGGAATCACATTTTTTTTCTTTAGTCTTTTGAGCTAAAAGAGTTCAAAACAGCAACTTTCAGAGCTCAAGACTTCCTCTGCACTCCACAGAAACTCTCTGACGTCAGACAGGTCAACCACAGCGACAGTGCCTGTGTGGGGTTCCCAAACTTTGGTAGGGTGAGGTAATAAGGAAGTTCTGTAGGATAGATATTATTACCGAACAGCAGAAGAACTAAAGATTAGAGTAAAACGTCTGTCAGATCTGCTGTTGTGTGTTTGTGTAGCAGCTGCTGCTCTGCAGATCCTTCTGAAGGATTCCAGTGTTAGAAACAAGCAGCTAAAGTTTATTAGGGCCCGAGCACCGATGGTGTGAGGACTCTATTGTAATTGCTCTGTCAATTATTCTTCTTCTCCGAAATTAATCGCATTTTTCAGGGCCTAAACATGCTCGAAACATGCTCGAAACTTTGCACACACGTCAGAAGTGGTGAAAATGTACGTCTGATATGGGTTTCAGAATTAGGTGTGGCAAAATGGCTCGATAGCGCCACCTACAAAATTTCAATTAAGCGCCCTTCGCGCTACGTTTCACGTACAGGTATGAAAACCAACAGGAAGTGAGATATTTAGAATTTTCTCTGCAAAAGTTTTGCAGTTTTCGCCATTTCCAGACGTTATATTTTAACGAACTCCTCCTAGAGCTTTAATCAGATCAACTTCATATTTGGTCAGTCTAATCCAAAGGTCTTTGCGACGTTAAATTGCGAAGATCTAGAGTTTTCACTGAAGGGCGTGTCCGTGGCGGCAAAATTCGATGTTTCTCCATGAAACAGGAAGTTGTTGTAACTCGGGCATACAATGTCCGATCTGCCCCAAACTTCACATGTTTTATTAGAGTCCTGGCCTGAACACATCTACATGCCAATATTCAGTAACAGTCATAGCGCCACCTACGGGCAACAGGAAATGACATGTTTTACACTGTGATTAACTCCTCATTGAGACTTAACCAGAACATCATCACATTTGGTCAGTCTAATCTTAAGGCCTTAGCGATGTTAAATTGCAAAGAGTTTTTGTTGAAGGGCGTGTCTGTGGCGGCCTGACAAAGTCTGATGTTTAGCCATGAAAGAGGAAGCTATTGTAACTCAGACATACACAACAAAATCACCAGAGTTAAATCAACTCTGCTCGGAGTACATATGGTTAAAGTAACACTATTAAAGTTAATGTTAAAGTTAATGAGATAATTAAGCGATTAGTTAAGTGATGATTGAGCGTTAGTGATGAACACCTGCTGTTAACAAGCAGAATCACTGAAGAAAAGAGAAACACAAGAACTACAACTGACTTTAGCCACAGCCTATCTTTTCTTCGGTGATTCTGCTTGTTAACAGCAGGTGTTCATCACTAATGCTCTTAATAATAATACATGATACTTAAATACTTAAATAATAATGATACTTAATTAATCGCTTAATTATCTCATTAACTTTAACTCTGCTTCAGTGTTACTTTAACACTATTTAGAGAGGGACCATATGTACTCCGAGCAGAGTTGATTTAACTCTGGTGATTTTGCTGTGTACAATGTTCGATCTGTTCCAAACTTCACATGTGTGATAAGAGTCCTGGCCTGAAGACATCTACATGCCAAAATTTAGTTATAGTCATATCTGTCTGTCTATCTATCTATCTATCTATCTATCTATCTATCCACCCACTCTTTATTTATCTCATTATAAAGTCTGTCCCTGTGAGGCTAGATGATTTCCCCTAAAGTGCTGTCCGACTAGTGCCTGATAAATGACTGTCTTAAGTGGTCAGACATTCAGTCTGACATGTATAATTCAGCATGCTCAGTCAGCAGTGTCACTACAGCACACACTCACACGGGATCCAGGAAATGCTCTTTGATCAATACTCCGCTTTCAGGAATCCCAGCAGGCACGGCTGACCCGTCCCCCATCTGAGCCGAGCGTTTACACAATCCATTTGAGAGAGAGAAATACGGAGGCTTGTTAGGAGATATTTCATTTCCTCCGAGGCAACAGGTGCTTTGTGTTCAGGGATATTGAACCCTGCAAACAATCTACTACCCCGAGTGTCTGAGGTGTGGATTTGAATTGCAAATGCCTTCATCCGCCGGCAAACTCCTCGTCAGGCAGAGAAGGGCTACCGTTGTGTTGCAGTCGCAGGAAAATGATTTTAGGCAGTGCTATTGGGAATCAGCAGCGGTGGCTGTGATGTGGCTGTACAGTTTACAGAAGATTTGCTGTGAGTACGATGTCTAGAAATCAGCCGGTGGACTGTTACGTCTGCTTAGACAAGCAACCTGTCAGTCAAAATGATGGGGAAGTCAAAACTGGACAGAGAACTTGTCATCTCTCAGTTGATTCAGTGTTAAATGTGGATAGACTGTGGTGTGCTGTTGTTGAGCTTGACGTGCAAACTCCAGAAATGAAATAAAGCCTATTTAAAATGGGCTGAAATTCTTCATGACATGTTAGCTAATGCAATTTTTTCCCAAATAATATAACTAAATTGCACCAGTACATATTCCAAAGCCATGGGTTTGGGTTCCTGCATCATTTCTTGCTGAATGTGCTGTTTCACTCTAAAATAGAATTTAAAATTTAAAGGGATAGTTCACACAAAAATTAAAAGTCTGTTATTTACTTACTCTCATGTCGTTCTAAACCTGTATGACTTTCTTGGAGGAAAATGGAGGAAAAAGCACTATTAAATTATCATGAAAGTAGTCCATACTTCATACACGTATTGAACCACATGAGGGTAGGTAAATCATTTTTGGGTGAACTGTCCCTTTAAATGTGTTGTTGTCTTGATTGTAGTGATCTCCTTTCAGTCTTCAGTTTTTGCTTGTGTATCTCATAACACTCTCATAATGTAATTCAAATTCACTTATTAGTTTCCAGGTTGAAACCTGCACTGCTGTCTCGCTTATCCTTGTCCGCTTTCAGTGTCACATGAAATCTGTGAGCATAACTACGCCGGAGAGGAAATCTCCCAGTGAGAGGGTTTTTTTACAGGCCAGACTGCGTCACTCCCTTTGGGTGGAGAAATGAAGGAGTTAAAACTTACAACAAAACCAACCAGCTCACACATTCACATTGTTTGTGAAAGATGGAAGCTATATGCGTGATTATTTTCACCTGATGTTTTGCTTGTCATATCAGTATTGACAGAAAGCACTGTGTTTACCACTTTGGGGGATTGGGCTATTAATATTTATGTCTCCACAACAATAAACTTCCATTTTTAATGCAAGACTGATGCCGGAATGCCTTTGACTCATATCTGCAGGTAGTAGAGCTTTTGCTCTTTGCCGCTGTAGAAACTGCCCTACATCCAAATGCATGTGAAGAAGGAATGAGGCCATTTGTTCCTTGGAGAAGCTGAACTCTCACGGTGGGAGTCAAAGGCTGACCGGACTGCTCACACATTGATTTGCCCAGGGCTAGAGAGAAAGATGTCTGATACAACAGCCTGAAATCCAGGAACTAGAGTCTGGGGTCTATCATACTAATAATACTTGTTCTTTAGGCTGAGACACTACGCATTTGTTCAGAACAAGAATTATAATGACAGAGAACAATTATTTATAGGTTGGGGCAATCTAATCTAGCCTGAACCACTTCAGTCCATTCTAGTCCAGTCCTGTCCAGTCCAATCTATAATCAAGTCTGGTCCAGTTCAGTGCAGTGAAATCCAGTCCAGGTTATAGATTGAGGCCATCTAATCCAGCATAATCCACTTCGGTCCATACTAGGCTAGTCCAATCAAATTCAGTCCTAAGTAATCTAGCCTAGTCCAGTGCATTTTAGTCCAGTTAAGTTTACATGTTGAGTCCATCTAATCTAGCCTAACCCACTTCAGTTCATACTAGCCCAGTCCTGCCCATTCTAGTCCACTCCAGTCTGTTATCAACTCCGGTCCAGTTCAATGCAAGGCAGTCCAGTCCTGTTTATATGTTGAGGTCATCTAATCCAGCCCAGCCCACTTCAGCCCATTCTAGTCCAGTCCAATCCAAATTAGTCTATAATCAACTCCAATCCAGTTCAGTTCATTTTAGTCCAGTCCAATCCAATTCAGCCCAAAGTAGTCTAGCCCATTGCAGTCTATCATCAGCTCCAGTTGCCATCTAATCTAGTCTAGCCCACTTCAGTCCATACTAGTCCAGTCCTGCCCATTCTAGTCCAGTTCAGTCCATTCTAGTCCAGTCCATTCAAATTCAGTCCAAAGCAGTCTAGTCCAGTCCAGTTTATAGGTTGAGGTCATCTAATCTATCATAATCTACTTCGGTCCATACTAGTACCATACTAATACCCACTTCAGTTTATACTAGCCCAGTCCTGCCCATTCTAGTCCATTTCAGTCCAGTCTAGCCCACTCCAGTCTGTCATCAACTCCGGTCCATTTCAGTGCAAGGTAGTGCAGTCCTGTTTATATGTTGAGGTCTAGCCCAGCCCACTTCATCCCATTTTAGTCCAGTCCAATCCAATTCAGTCTATAATCAACTCCAATTCAGTTCAGTTCATTTTAGTTTAATCCAATCCAATTTAGCCTGAAGTAGTCTAGCCCATTTCAGTTCATACTAGTCCAGTCCTGTTCATTCTAGTACAGTCCAGTCCATTCAAATTCAGTCCATTCAAATTTAGTCCAAAGTAGTCTAGTCCAGTTTATAAATTGAGGTAATCTAATCTAGCCTAGCCCACTTCAGTCCATACTAGTCCAGTCCTGCCCATTCTAGTCCAGTCCAGTCCATTCAAATTCAGTCCAAAGTAGTCTAGTCCAGTCCAATTTTTAGGTTGATGTCATCTAATCTAGTCTAGCTCACTTCAATTCATACTAGTCCAGTCCTGCCCATTCTAGTCCAGTTCAGTTCATTTTAGTCCAGTCCAATCCATTTAAACCCAAAATAGTCTAGCCCAGTCCAATCTGTCCTCAGCCTCAACCTGAACTGGACTGGAGTTATCTAATCTAGCCTAACCCACTTGAGTCCATTCTAATCCAATCCAGTCCAATCCAATTCAGTTTAAAGTAGTCCAGCCCAGTCCAGTTTATAATTAACTCAATCAGTTCAGTCTAATTTAGTCTTGTCCAGTCCAGTAAAAATCCACTCAGATCCAGTTCAGTCCTTCTCATCTAGTCCAGTCACTCTAATGCAGTCTAGGCCAGCCTGATCCAGTCTAGTCCGATCCATTAAGGGCTCAATATCTTTGCGACTAGACTTGCTAATGGCTGTGGCATCAGACCATGACGGGTGACGTTGATAATGAATGTATAATAGACGTTTGCCGTGAAACATAACACATAATCAAAGGTTAGTAAAGGAAGTAATAGCTTTTCCATTAGCACTAAATGAGCAATGAATAGCAGTCGATGAGACCTGACGGTTTTATGACTACAGTATTATATAATGACACATATCATAGATTCAGACCGGACCATAACCAGATTGAATGTCTTTATTCTGCTCTCTTTCAGGGCTGTAATGGGTCTCGGTCATGGCAGCTATTGCTTTGCGCTCCTGCGGTCCATCCCAGTTGTGTTCTACGTGGTTCTGGTCACCAGTCTCCGATACCACCTCTTCATCTGGAGCGTGTTTTCTCCCAAACTCTTGTACGAAGCCATGCACACCCTCGTCACCACCGCCGTGTGTCTGTTTTTCACTTTTATGGATCAGGAACGCTCGGCTAGGCCTTGAATACAAAGCCAGATCCAGAACCAAAGCCAAACTCAGGTACAGAACAAATGGTGCATTTGAAGTTTTAGGCACCAAAAGAAGAAATGAGTTCGTGTGGATGGAAAAAATGATTTAAATGTAATTCTACTGCTGTGGAAGAGGTCAACGTTGAGAATTCAGAGCTTACATGGAGATTTGGCTTGCTCTACTGACTTATTTCAGTGCATGTGATTTAAATTATTTTTTTATATTTTTTGGGAGGTCATCGATAACGTGCAGATAACGTACGGCGAGACTTGTGGGTGTACATATGATAATCCCTCTTATTCTCTATGCAGTTTTCTTCCTAAAGCTTTACCGATAAAGGAGAGTGTAATTCTTTTTGTATTTTGCCATTTCTGCTCCTGACCGTTGCTTTACCTCTGGAATTATACGAGATAAGATACATCATTAATAACTCTCCTCGCTGAGATCACAGCAGATGTAAACTCCTCACGCACTTGAAAGCTTTAAGGGATCTTAAAAGTCTTTTAAATCATATCTAAACACAGCTGCGTGTGACGTTTCATTTTAATCCGCCTGTTGGGAATGTGAATTATAAACTGATTTATCTTGGTAAGTGTTTTTTTCTTTATCTCAGCTCTTAGATCTGGTTAATAATAAAACAAGCCCTTTTTGATTGCGAGTAATTCATTTCTACATGCTTTTTAATGTGTTTTGCCTCTCTGTTACACTGTTAAAAGTTTTTCTTCAGTTAGAGGGTCTGATTTGTTTTAAAACATCTGCTGTGTACAAGTTTTAAACTTATAGTAAATGTCACTGTGAACGTGAGAAGACATTTTGCCTGTCGCTTGGTTTCTATCTTCATCAGCTCCGCCCACAGTGAAATCTCATTGGTTGAAATAAGCTCAGCATAGCTAAACAGATTCTCTGATTGGCTGTGATTTTGTTGCATTGGGCACTTTTTGAGTTAAGAACTTGTTCCATTTTTATTCAAAAAATTCTGCAACCAAATTAATTTTAAATGTTTTGTTTCCGTTAATGGTTATGGACGTCTCTTTTCTTCTGTTGGTGAATCTTTGCTATTGCCATTTTCTGATTTTCAATTATGAAAACAATTGTGCTGCTTCATATTTTTGAATTCATCTTTGATGAATAGAAAGTTTATTTGAAAAATATATGTTTTGTAACAGTATAAATGTTTTTAGTGTCACTTTGGATCAATGTAATGCATTCTTTCTGAAATAAAGTCAAAATTTCTTTCTCACTATTATTAGTATTAATATCACTATTATTAATAGTTCTCACTATTATTAACTAGTTGTTTATTAGCATGTATATTACTAGGATATTGGCTGTTTATTAGTACTTATAAAGGACATATTAATGTCTTATTCTGCATGACCATATTCTACATCCCATAATCCTACCCAATACCTAAACTTAACAACTACCTTACTAACTATTAATAAAGAGTAATTAGGAGTTTATTGAGGCAAAAGTCATAGTTAAAGTGTTAGTTCACCCAAAAATGAAAATTATATCATTAATTACTCACCCTCATGTCGTTCCACACCCGTAAGACCTTCGTTCATCTTCAGAACACAAATTAAGATATTTTTGATTAAATCTGATGGCTCAGTGAAGCCTCCACAGACAGCAATAACACTCCCTTTTTCAATGCCCAGAAAGCTACTAAAAACAAATTTAAAACAGTTCATGTGACTACAGTGGTTCAACCTTAATGTTATAAAGCGACGAGAATACTTTTTGTGCGCCAAAAATAACAAAATAGCGACTTTATTCCACAATATCTAGTGATGGGCGATTTCAAAACACTGCTTCATGAAGCTTCGATTCTTTACGAATCATAGGTTTTGAATGAGTGATTCGGAGCGCGTATCAAACTGCCAAAGTCATGTGAACTATTGAAGTTACAAAACACTTATGACGTAACGAAGCCTCGTTTACTGAAATCATGTGATTTTGGCGCTCTGAACCACTGATTCGAAACAAATGATTCGTAAAGATTCGAAGCTTCATGAAGCAGTGTTTTGAAATCGCCCATCACTAGATATTGTGGAATAAAGTCGCTATTTTGTTATTTTTGGCGCACAAAAAGTATTCTCGTCGCTTTATAATATTAAGGTTGAAACACTATAGTAATATGAACTGACATGAGGGTGAGTAATAAATGACATAATTTTCATTTTTGGGTGAACTAACCCTTTAATAGTGAGAATTGGATGCTAATCTAAAGTGTGACCAAACTTTTGTATAATATAGTGTAAAGGTTAGACCATCTGTTACAGCATCTTTACCTTGTTCATGACAATCAGTGCAAGTTTGTATTAATATCACAGAATATTTAATCAAGTATTTCAAAATATATTTTCCCAGCCGCTTCAAATGGGTTTCTTTGAGACATTTTGCTGTGAAGATACCGTTAGACTTTAGAATAATTGTGAAGGGATAATAACCTTTTATTATTATTTGTGTTACTATTATGTTGACATCTGAAATGTTATTAATCATCAGGATGCTAAGGCAGGATGTAATCCAGGTATTTTCCATTCTTCCTCAAAATTAGTAAAAGAATTCATTAATGATTCCCATCCCTTACAGATACTGTTACTAAGTGAAGGCATCTCAGATGTCTGCTTCCTCCCAGCGGTGCAGTTTTCCAGCTCTGCTTTGACCTTTTTATTGGCTGTAGAAGGTGATTTTGTGACCTAATGCCTTTTTAAACTGTGAACATCCTCCAGAGAGAGAGAGGAGAGCGTTGAGTCTATCCCACTGGACCGAACGCAGTCTGGAGCTTCGGATTGACCTCTGGGATTCAGCTCTGATCACACTCTCAGTGGAGTTCTATATAGAGTTCTTGACTCAATTCTCAACAACCTTCATGCCAAACAGGTTCAATAAATGTCTGAAATGATTGCATGATACTTTCATGTTTAACGGATTATTTAATTTTTTTCGAGTGATAATGTATGTTTATAAGCTTCTTAATTCATAAATCTAATCAACATGATGGAACCCCTATAAGGTTCTATATATGAAGCCCTTAAAGAACCATTAAAAGTTCCATATAGAATCTTTTCTCCTCAGAGTGTGATTTACAGTCTGAGCTCATGCAGTACACTAATATTGTACCTTTCCAAGGGTAAAAACGCTCAATATTTGACATTTGATTGATCACCCTTCTTGTTATATGAGGGATAATGTTCAGTCAGCCGGTCATTATCACAAATGAAATCCCGACAGGTCTTGCATCATCCTGAAGGGGTTTATTTTTCCATAATGACCGGATGACTGCATTATTGCACGGCTGCTTACCAAATAAATAAATAAATCTACATATTCATTTGATTTCAAATTATTTAGATTAGTGTCATTATATAAAAAACATTTGATTGTATAATACTGACCAATCAGAGCTGAGTATTCCAGAAATCTGTGTAATAATTACTGCTGTGATATTTTCTGTGGTTATTAAATGTTTTGAGGTTTATGTTTAATTTGTTACTTTTTTTAAAAGAGGAGCTATTCTGTTTTTCTCCATGTTCATGTTTCTTTAGTGGCCCTCCGGTGGGAGTTCTTCTCTATATCAGCGTCAGTGTTTCTGAACTCCCTGAAACGCCTCCATTGTAGTCTTGAGTTTTCTTCACAATATTCCTCATTTAAATAATTCATACGCAGAATAAAGGGACGGGGCCTGGTTGAGTTAGTTAGTAGTGTGTTGAAACTGGTGGTTACAGTAAGGGGCGGGACGTTTCCCTAATGGCCAATCACAACACACTGCGCCAGCCGACCAATCAGAGCACGTTGTGCTTTTCAGAAGGAGGGGCTTCATAGAGACAGAAACTAAACAGAGCGTTACTGACAGACTGGGAAGAGAGGAGCTGAACAATGGAGAATATGAGGAAAATAATCAACATTCAAAACATCTAGCTGTTGACTATAGTGTGTGATAACCATCATTCAGCTCAGACTAACCAGCATTCACTAACTCTCTCAGTTCTTGCTTTGAAGCTGTCGTGGGTCGGTTCTTTCTGCTCAGTGGGTGAAATAACGGTCAAGGACGACCAGCATATGAGAGAGAGAGAGTACTGTATGTGAAAGCCTTTCGATTTAAACCGACTCTCTGTTACCTGTCCATCATCATCTCTCTCTGTCGGTGAGCAGGAGAGCCGGTGTGTTTTTAATGTGGTTTTCAGGCCTCTAGTGTCCATCTGTCCCCTGCTGGTGTCTTTAAAGCGGAGCGGCTGTCCTGCTCTCTGAGCTCTTATCAGTCATTGAACAGAGCTCAGACGCCTTCTGGGCCGATTCCTTTATTTTCTTCTTCTCTCCGTTCTTCTCTCACTGAGCTGTACTGCCTACACAGGCAGCTGACGTCTGTGTTTTTCTATTATTATTATCTTTAATTAAGATGGGTCTGTAATACCTGGAGAAAGCGATCTGTTAGCTTTCCCATTTACTTCAGAGTTTGACATTCAGTGGAGCAGATCAGTGTCAGTTTTAAACCAAGATCAAAAGTAACAGTAAAGACATTTATAATGTTACAAAAGATTCTGTTTCAAATAAATGATGTTCTTTTGAACTTTATATTCATTTAAGAATCCTGGGGAAAAAAGTTTCACGGTTTCCACTAAAATATTAAGCTGTTTTCAACATCAGTAATAATCATAAATGTTTCTTGAGCAGCAAATCATCATAGAATGATTTCTGAAGGATCATGTGACACTGAAGACTGGAGTAATGATGCTGAAAATTCAGCTTTGATCACAGGAATACATAGAAACATAGAAAACAGCTATTTTATATTATAATAATATTTCACAATTTTTACTGTATTTTTGATCAAATAAATGCAGCCTTGGTGAGCAGAAGAGACTCTTTCAAAAACATTATAAAAAATTTGAATGGTATATACAGCTTTTGCATCTCTAGCATGCATACTTCCTAGGGTACTTACTATAGTTTGTAACATTAAACAAATCCTTTTCTTAAACAGCATTTTAATCTTGTTTTTTAACATGATAATAATGTATGGTGCATGTTTAAAATATATTAAGACTTGTTGGTTTGTTACTCTATTTTTTTATTGTTTCAACAACATTGCATTCAGTGTACACATTTTATAAGACTATGCAACAAGAAATAAGACTTGTTTTCAGAGACTATATCTACTGTATATGTTCTCAAAAAACAAGTCTTAAAGGATTAGTTCACTTCAGAATTCAAATTTCCTGATAATTTACTCACCCTCATGTCATCCAAGATGTTCATGTCTTTCTTTCTTCAGTCGAAAAGAAATGAAGGTTTTAAAGGAAAACATTCCAGGGTTTTTCTCCATATAGTGGACTTCACTGGGGTTCAACGGGTTGAAGGTCCAAATGTCAGTTTCAGTGCAGCTTCAAAGAGCTCTACACGATCCCAGACGAGGAATAAGAGTCTTATCTAGAGAAACCATCAGTCATTTTCTAAAAATAATAAAAAGTATATACTTTTTTTTACCACAAATGCTCGTCTTGCACTGCTCTGTGATGTGCCACGCATTACGTAATCACATTGGAAAGGTCACGCGTGACGTAGGCAAAAGTACCGCGGTAGGGCAAAAAACTTTTTACGATTTTCTCCTCCATCTTCAAAATTGTCCAACATTGTTGTTTTACCTTTTTTTGTAAAGGGTGTTTGACTTAATCTTTGCACGTTCACTTTGTAAACACTGGATCGGTACTTCCGCCTACGTCACGTGACCTTTCCAACGTGATTACGTAATGCGTGGAGCATCGCAGAGCAGTGCAAGACAAGCATTTGTGGTTAAAAAGTATATCATTTTTATTTATATTTTTTTGAAAATGTCCGATGGTTTCTCTAGATAAGACTCTTATTCCTCGTCTGGGATCGTGTAGAGCTCTTTGAAGCTGCACTGAAACTGACATTTGGACCTTCAACCTGTTGGTCCCTGTTGAAGACCTGGAATGTTTTCCTCAAAAACCTTTTCGACTGAAGAAAGAAGGACATGAACATCTTGTATGACATGGGGGTGAGTAAATTATCAGGAAATTTTCATTCAGAAGTGAACTAATCCTTTAATATCTTGTGCAATTTTGCTTCTCAAGTAAATATATCTTTCTTTAAAGATGTTTTTCCTGGAAAACAAGACAAAACAGTGATTTAAGAGAATGATTTAATGCAGTGCTTCTCTCTCTGACTTTCATGGATGTTTACTTCACTCTCCAACAGAGATATATCTTCTTGCAGGAGTCACATGACTCTCTCTGTGGATAAAGTTTCTCTATTTAAATTCTGGCTTTTGAACTCTGTGTGTGTTTGTAGGTTTAAGCACCTGGAAAGGCTTTCAGTTTTCTCAGCCTCAGCAGGATTTATGGGATACGTGTGTGCGGTGTGTGTTGTGAGTGTAATAATGGGGCTGTCAAGGAGCCAAAGGTTTGTGTTTACAAGGAGAATGAAGCTTATAGAAGTGTGTCTGCTCACCTGCGCTGGATGGCAGGTAGAGATAGTGATTTCCCCTGATTTAAGCAGAGCTGCAGATGGGCTGGACGGGATGCGGGCGAACATCTCTGAGCGGCCACCCGTGACTTCATTTAAAATCTGCAAGAAGCGCAGCTGTAAACGCACGGCCTAATAGAGCCGAAGCCTCAGTCTGGACGCGTTCCATCCGGTCTGCTTTCATCCATTTGATTTGATTTGTTTTGTTGTTGTTGTTGTTTATGCGTGTTGGATCACGACTGGAAATATCTGAACACAAACCAACCCTCGTGTTTTACTCCCAGTGACGGGATCAGATCCTCATACATAATTAGTGTAGACATCTATCTGGGTTTTGCACCTGTATACGATTTTATCTTGTTTTCTAAGACTATATATGTGTTTGTGTGTTTGTGTGTGTGTGTGTGTGTGTGTAGGCAGCTGTAAAATGAACAAAAAAATTGCTTTTTTCTTCCTTTTCAGCTGACATTAATGTTGTAGGTGATGCAGCAGTTATTTAATGCCGATTAACATTATTGTCGTAAAAGTTATGGCAATAATAGCAAATACCAACACTTTGAAAAGCAGCATTACCATTGGGTTTCGTGAATCGAATAAAATAAATTAATGATTTGGGAATTTTAATAATTTCATCTTTTGAATATCTGTTTTCACGGACCACCATTCAAATTTTTGGATTAGTATGATTTTTAAAAAAAGAAATTAATACTTTTTATTCATCAAGGATGCATTAAATTGATCAAAAGCGACACTAAAGACATTTATAATGTTACAAAAGATTCTTTTTCAAATAAATGCTGTTCTTTTGAACTTTCTATTCATCAAAGAATCCTGAAAAATAAAATGTATGATGGTTTCCACAAAAATATGAGTTGTTTTCAACACTGATAATAATCATAAATGTTTCTCGAGCAGCAAATCAGATATTAGAATGATTTCTGAAGGATCATGTGACACTGAAGACTGGAGTAATGATGCTGAAAATTCAGCTTTGATCACTGGATATAAATTATAGTTTACTATATATTCACATAGAAAACAGCTATTTTACATTGTAATATTAGCAATAACATTTTTGTTTGTTTTTATTTGTCAGTTATTTCTCATTTCCTTTTTTTTCTTTCCATGAAGGATGAATGTTTTGATTGAAAACCATCATTATACTATTCTGTCAAAGATCAATATTTATTCCGCTCCTGTTTCGTGATCCTTTCGTCTTCATTCTGTTGTAAAGCAGAGCATCTTTGAACCTTTCTCCCAAATAAAGCGGCTGCTTTCCCGAGCGTGGCTTTCCTCTGTAATTACTGGTGGATACGGGTCGATGAGAGATTGATGTGATAGAAAATCCAAGAAAGAAAGAGAGCGAGCTGGAGTCTGGCTGCTTCCACAGGCATCTAATGGAAGGAGCAATTTGCCTGCTGGAGTCATTTAAAGCAGAAGATGAATTGGGTCTCTTCAGGCCTTTTGTTTAGAGCTACAGTTTAATAGCAGCTTATGAAATGTTCTGGACGGCTTCACAAGAGTCTAAACAAATCCTATTCACTACAGGAGTAATACAGCTTCAGCTCAAACTTTAAACACACTCCATCCTACTTTAAATGTAGATAGTGTAGACAATATACATGGAGTAATTGGCGACTGAATGGCGGTAAATGACTTGAGGGAATGATATTTGGCATTGAAAAGTTATGATGCTAAAAGACTAGCAGTGCAGTGATTTTTCCTTCACTCTCCCCTTTAAGTACTCTAACTAGTTAACCATATTTAATAAGTTGTTTAAGTCTGTACTACTTATTTGCCATCACATTCCAAGTCTTCTGAAATCATACAATAGTTTTGTGTGAGGAACCGATCGAATTTTAAGTCGTAATTCTGCATATTCAAACCTGACATGACTTGGCACGATTTCCTTCCGGGAACAAACACGTCACAATATTCCTCATTTAAATAATTCATACGCAGAATAAAGGGGCGGGGCCTGGTTGAGTTAGTTAGTAGTGTGTTGAAACTGGCGGTTATGGTAAGGGGCGGGACATTTCCCAAATGACCAATCACAACACACTGCTCCAGCCGACCAATCAGAGCACATTGTGCTTTTCAGAAGGAGGGGCTTCATAGAGACAGGAACTAAACAGAGCGTTACTGACAGACTGGGAAAAGAGGAGCTGCAACAATGGAGAATATGAGGAAAATAATCAACATGCAATCTAGTAGAGCCCAAAAACAACATCAAGACTTTGTAAAAAGGCATAATATGGCCTCTTTAAATTTTAGTCAAGATTTAGTTTTGCTGATCTCTCCATTGTAACCCAGCAAAATCACAGGTCAAAGGTCACTGCTGACTCTTCTTCAGGACAACTAAATGGAGAAACTCAACCGCTTTGTTGAATTGATTCAGAATCAGTTTTCTCCTTGATGGAGTCTAGGATCTTAGATCAATATTGTTTTTCTCAGACAATCCTGTTGAACTGACCAGCATCTCTATTCATGATTCTCACACTACTATGTCAGTAACAAACTCCAGTATTCATTCAAGGAGGTGATAGAGTTTCCTTCAAATGTCTGTGCATTTATTATTCAGACAGCTTCAGGAAACCTATTGAAGGTGCCTCAAAAATCCTGAGTTTCACATGCTCCTTTGAGATTTTTTGAAAGGTTCTCCAAAGGGTTTTGCTGGTGCTGTGATCTCAGGAACCTCTAATAGTCCTTCAAGTATCTTTTCATTTTGACAGCTATAACTGGTCATCTGGCATATCTAGTCACAGTCATTCTCCCTGGCCAAGGAAGTGTTGCTGAATAAGCTATTTGAGTGGAGACACCAGCATCCAAACTACTGCATGTTGTTGATCATCTCTTCTGTTTTTGACAACAGCAAGTTATGCAAATGAATGAGGACAACATGGTTAAATTTCATTTTCGAAGGAAATGTCCCGAAGAAAATCTGGCGCGGTCACACTAGACTTTGAACGTGTGAAATTTCTTGGGATGCTGTAACGGTCGTGAAATTACGTCACGGTCTACAGCGTCTTTTTAATAAACATGAATTCAACATATAACTTAAAGTAATACATTCAAAATGTAAAAATATAGAACCTACTCGACTTTACTGCAAAAATATCATTCTTTTAATTCAGCCAAGAGGTCATGCCGTGACGAATCGATCTTCTACTGGTTGCACGTCTTCACGTGATGCGAGTTCGCAGGTCAGAGTTCACCAAACTTGAACTTTGGAACGCAGCGAAATTTTTGCGTTTCCGGTCTGACGCATTTGTATGCGTTTGAATGGAAGTCAATGAAATGAAAAGTGCAGTGTGACCGCACCTTTATACGTTTGTGCCAATCATTTTGCGCCTGACTGCTTCACAAATGAGGGTCTTTTTGTCAAGAACTCCAATTCGAACATATAAGGCTGAACACCACTACTGACCGTTTCAGTGCGTGAGATTGTCCTGTTTTGTTGTTGCCGGTGTTCTGGCAGTCTGTCCTACACCGGTTTGCTGGAGCATGAGCTCTTGAAGCTCTGAACATCAGGGGAGGTTTTTAAGAGTTTGTTCACACTGTTTGTTCTGCTTCCAAACAAACTCTGGTGCAGTTCGACTGAAATAGAAAGCAACACTGACCAAAGACATCTAAACAAACCAAAACAGGACGTGATGTCACAAGATGTGACCCTAAAAAAGGTTTAGCGCTTCAAAATGTTTAGCGATATAGCTGAGAGAAATGTCATTTGTCGATAAGATTTCTCAAATGGCGACACAATCTTTTTCCGTTTATATTTAGCGCATAAATTCTATGTCGATAATTCAAATGTCGCAAAAATTGTTTTGGAAACACTTTTTTTGTCAAGAAAAAGGGCTTTAACACAAATAAATGTGGTGTCACATGACAGAAACATGTTTGCAAACAGGACAATTGAGCTGCTCTGTGTCCAAACCTGCACTTCGTCAAATAAAGGCAGTAAAGTCCTGTCAGACGAGTGGCTCCAATTCGCCGTCATCTTCTTATATTTCCTATTTAATAACATTATGTGAAAATAAGCAGTAGCTACTGGCGAATTTCAATTGTCTCAAAATGCATTTTTTTTAGGACTGACGTCATCACGCACACCATTTTATCGGTAAAAGGCCAACTGGATGGAAACAGCCTCGACACAGCAAATATTTTTTTGCGCGTATTTGCTTTGTCGATAATAAAACATCGCAAAAACTGGCTACTGGAAACATGGCTACTGTCTCCTTGCAGCAGATCTTCATTTTTAAACATTTTATAAGCTCTTCATGAGTTCTTAGCTAGTAAAAAATTTTTAAAAAAATTAGCATGCTTAGCACAACACACAGCACTGTTTATACTGTAAACGCTTCTCTTTGTGAGCTTTGGTTAGTGGTGGCTGAAATGCAGCTTTATGCACAACTGTCAGCCTGTATGGAGAGGTTCCTGAGACTCTAAATACCTGTTTGCTGCTCAACAGTGGCTTTTTATAGCTGCCTACAATTGATTTGTTTGACAGAAACTTTCCTTAATAAGCCTTTATCTGACTTCTTCTGTGCTCTAAATCACTCACAAATCTTTTGACAGTTTGATAATCTGTATTACATTTTCGCAAAATATTAGTTGTTTTAATGCCTTTTGCAAGACATTGCACCATGTTATGCTTTTCATCTTCAGAAAGTTCTTCTTTCTCCACATATTGCATGAGAACTGTGACTTGTTTAATAATGTGGAACAACCTCTTTAATAGGTTTTCTATTTATCTAAGAAGATTCCTGGCAAACTATTTCTGAGATTGATTCCAGTTATCTAAAACAATATGAGAAATAAAACAAACAAACACTTTCTTTGAAAAACCAAAATCTGAATGTGCATTGTATACTAAAATCCTACTGATATGTAACTTGCATAATAAATTGGAACAAAGTGTAAATGTATTATTTTATTTTCAGGTCTGGACCAAACAAACCAAGAGACCTGAACTACAAGAGTGAAAACACTAGTCTTTAGTCTCTCACTCTTAAAAATAAAGGTTCTTTATTGGCATTGATGGTTCCATGAAGAACCTTTACCATCCATGGAATCTTTCCATCACACCAAAGGTTCTTTATAGTGAAAAAAAGGTTCTTTGGAATATTAAAGGGGACCTATTATGCTCCTCTTTACAAGATGTAATATAAGTCTCTGGTGTCTCCAGAATGTGTCTGTGAAGTTTCAGCTCAAGATACCCCACAGATCATTTATTATTTCATGTTGTAAATGCCTATTTTTGAGTGGAAGGAAAAGCATGCTGTTTTTGTGCATGTATCTTTAAATGCAAATGAGCTGCTGCTCCCCGCCCAACTTTCCAGGGGAGGGCGGAGCCTGTACAGCTCATGCCTCGGATACTCTGCCAAAAACTAACAAAACATCATTGATTATCATCTCTATCACAATCACACTTATATCACATTACAGTTCTTCATCATCATGAAAGTTAATTATTTGCATGCGTTTTAAAGCCATAACAGTTTAAACTTCTGATATATGGTTTTCTGAACGCACAGAAAGCTGGCTGTCAGACGCCGCGTCCTGTGAGTATTAAACTAAGTTCTCTTACACGTTTTATTGTCAAAAACACACAAGGTTATGTCAAAAACACACAAAGTTCACAAACACAGTCGGTTATGTCTGTGAACGCAAACAGCAGGGAAAGAAATCACATGTGTATATTAGATCTGTGTATTAAAGTGACAGCAGTGTAATATACAGTTCCTACTGCTGTTAATATGAACCAAACAACAAAAGGAAAACAGAAAATCACTCACTGCTCTTGACTGAATATCTTTAGTAGGTTTAATAAGAATACATTTGTTACTTGAACGCTGCTGTTAAACGCTCTGGCGAGGAGATAAAATGGTGGACTGTGTACAGCTCACTGAGGGGAGGGGCTAAGCTAAAAGGGCAGATTCCATCATCAGTCGTGGGCGGGGCTTCTGGATCCGCTCGATTGGAGAGTCTGTTTATGATTTATGGGGAGTGGGTGGATTTTTACCATTATAGGCTGGTTGTTTACACACACTGTGTTCAAACACCTTATAAAAATGAATTTTGCATAACAGGTCCCCTTTGAAATGTTCTTCGCACACAAAAAATTGGTTCTTTTGAGAACTGTTGACTGAAAGGTTCTTTGGGGATACAAAATGGTTCTTCTGTGGCATCACTGCAAAAACCCCTTTTTGAATCTTTATTTTTAAGAGTAGTACTCTGAAGCTGAAATCACAAGGCGCTTGTAAACTATAACAATAAACTCAGGAAAGAAAATAAACCTGCTTCATACTCAACAGGCCTCCGCTTTCCTCAGCAGGAGGAAATTATGACAAAAAGGTTAAAAATAAGTGCATCCAGAGCCGAGCTGAGATCACAAACCCTCTCAGCGTTCAAACAAAAACCTCTTCCATCCCACCGGCGGACTTTTTATTAGACTCCAGACGTCTTGTCGAGTCGGGCCGCACCGAATAGGCTGACGCGGCAAAACCTGGAGTCCTCTCACTAATGCACCTCCTTGTGTGTTTGTGGATCATCTTTCAGACTTAATGGAGGCTGTTTTTGTCCCAAGCGCCTCCCACAAGATTCTGCCCTAAAAATAAAGGAAAAAGAAAGCGCCGGAGAAGAGAAAGTGCGTAGGAGGAAAGTATAGCGAGCATGAATATTCATCCCAAGTGGTCAAATCTAGAGGGCTTTCGGTAAAGCGTAACACGTCTCTCAGGCTTGCATTGTTATTCAGAGAGAAACGCTGAAAGATGAGTGAAAATATACAAAGTTTGAAAAAATACTCTTGGCATTCAAATGAGTTTGAGTGTTTCACAAACAAGCCAGTGGAGAGGAGAGGGTGTCTTTCAGACCTGTTGAGATGTTCTGTAGTTTCCTCACGGCTTTTCTTGTGTGGGATTCATTCAGAGTGTTTACATGACATGTGAGGACATATTTAAGGGTGGATGAAAATATTTCAGAGCTTCAAATATCTTAATGTCCAAATATTTATTATTTTAGTGTTTTCTTGTTTGATGTCTTTATCTGCTAAACATTTGTTTTGATTCTTGCTCCTTGCCATTTTTTTCTTTCTTTTTTATTATAATAGGCTATATGTATTTTGTGTTCATCCTCGTGGTTGTTCACCCACGCTGTTGGTTGTTCCCTGTCTTGTAAAAAGGGTTGCATTTATAAATACATTGAGGTTTCTTGCAGCAATAACAGCCATATTTAGTGTTGCATCACTTAATGCAGGGGGATTTATTATTATTATTATTATTATTATTATTATTTCACTCTGTTAAAACTCTGTATTAATTTATAAAGTAATAGTCATGCAATGTATAATATTGTTGCTGTCGTGGAGAAACTTGTAACCATATTTCATCATTTTTATGCTTTTTAAATATATAAATCATTACTATTGGTCACCCTTTATATCCGTCTGTGGGTTTTGCAAATACTTAACCAAATGAAAAGGATTGAAAAGAGCTTGTGACTAAACTTTGTAACTCCATTGGCTACTCAAACTGTCAGTCAAACCTCATAACTCCGCCCACCTCTATTGTGAATGAATTGCCGCGAACATCTCTGCTTGTTTGCAATGCACGTGTGAATAAAGAACTGTTTCTCTGAATAAGTACAGCGTTTTCTTTACACAAAAAACGCTATATATATATATATATATAAGTTTTATGTATTTGAGAAGCAGAGAAGAGTGTCTCAGTCTAGCATTTGTCGTCAAGTCGTCAATACTGTCTTAAAACAAGCATTCGTCTTTAATACCATGAGATTTTGGCCAAATGACACATATCTACAGTATAAAGCCAAAATGTTACAATATGAGGTAAATCCTGCCCTGTATATTGTTTATAATTAGGAGTAATCCTTATGTGTTAAATCTAATCAGTTATAATCAGCTATCAAATAATTCTTAAATTTACAAAAAATTCTCGTCATTGCAACTCAACTTCTGTACACTAACGAATGCTTTCATCATCACTAACAGTGCAAACGCGATGTAACTAAAAGATTCATTGAATAAAACGGGAGTTTTGTTGCAAGTCCAGAACTCAGTCACTGATAAACTCGCGCTGTTTGATTGACAGCTCCAGCGATTGTAAAGGGAGCGTTCTTTGATCGGTTTCTATATATAATTTAATCACCATTTAAATAACAGATTATTTTCATCCTGCTAAGAGAAACAACGTGAAGTTGAGCGTTTAGTCACTGGTTTGATTTACTGTCTCATAGACAAAGAACATCTGACTGTACATGAATCATTAATATCAGATCAGGCATTAGAATTAACACAGTTACTTACATGTTGTTGCATTACCGTCGAGTCCATATCGTAAAAATCTGTTTGCAAAGCCTGCGCCGAAATGCGATTGATTTACCAAAGAATCCACAGAGAAATGTACTGAATACAAATAAATAAAGCTCAACTGAGACATTCACATTGTTGAAAATAAACAGCCATATTTCTAGCATTAGGATCCATTGAAAGGTAATGTTATTTTAGTCCTGTATCGCTCTTCTCTCCTCCTCATCTCACTAACACACCAGTGGGCGGGGCTAATGTTGCAATGATGAAGTAGGCGTTGATTTCTTCTGCGGAGGCGGGGTTTCACCTATCTATAGGCACATTCCAGGATCAGTCGTTCTCTGGGTCTGGTGTCAATAAAAGCTTTTATTGGACTAACAAGAAAGTTTTCAGTTCTGAAACTTACAGGATGTTCTTATAGTACGATGACCTCTTATATATCAAAAGCTCAAGGAAAAGTTGATTTCTCAATTCATGACCCCTTTAAAAGAGAGACTTGAAACATATCTAGAGACCTGAATATCATAGAGAGTGGACACTTTAGACTTGGGATATTTAGTAAAACCACCCTTTGAGTTAAACAGGCTGTTTTCCTGTAACACCTCTGTTATGATTGGCTGACCTCATGTGAAATGGAAAGACTGGGAAGGACATTTTGTTATCGGAAAGTTTACTTTTGTTGAAAAGTTTGGGGGTCAGTAAGATTTTTAATGTTTTTAAAGAGGAGCTGAAGGTCTGAAGGTCCCGCCGCATGATAAACACAATCAACCAAGGCAATGAAATATGTGTGCATATGTTAGAGAGATGACTGATAAATCTGAAGGGCAGAACATGCAAAAAGAAATATGACTAATACATTATTTCAGCACAGGTGCTCTTTGTTTATATATATTTACCATGAGCTTAATTTAAAAGCATTATATTCTGCAGTTTTGTAGCATTTTATTTCCCCCCTCTAAAGTCCACATCAGTGTTATTTTAGTTTTATTATAGCTTTATTAATATTTTGAATTAGCTTTTATTTTTATATTTTTAGTTTTCATGTTAATTTTAGTTTAATTTTTACTAATTTCATTATGTGCTTTTGTCGCTTTAGTAGTTGTTGTTTTTTTTAATATTGCTATTTAGGTTTAATTTATATTTATTTATTTGTTTTAGTATTTATTTATTTCCAGCTTATTGCCAAGGCAACAGTTTCATTTAGTTTGAGTTCAGCTAATATTTTATTTTATTTTATTATTTTATTTATTTTATAGTTAACGATAATAATTCTTTGTTTGTTTGTTTGTTTGTTTGTTGGCTCTTTCTGACTAAGAGAATTAAATGGCTGTTTATGTAAATAACCTCTGTTATAATATGTAAAATAAGTAACATCACTTACATAATGTGGCATATTTAAGTTAATTTGAACAGGCATTGACGTAGAAGTGCCACTCACATTTACATATGCAAATGACCTCTTATGATTTTGTTATCCTCTTCACATAAGTTAAGTGTTATATAGTAAAATAGTGAGTTGAAAAAAAACCCCAACATGTTAATATTTATAAACACATTGTATTGTTTCAGGAGTTTAAAAGTAAAATTGCGAGCATAAATAAGAACTAATAATAAGAATTAAGAAATAGAATTCAAATCAGAATGTGAATTAGAATCAGAATTAAGAAATGGAATGGTAATTGGAATCAAAATTGGCATAAGAATAAGAAGATCCTGTTGCTGTAGTTCATTATGAGCTGTATTTAAATCATTACAGTTTTAGTTACTGCTTTTATTGACTGAATTCTTTATTTGTCTGGTAAAAATACAGTTTTCTGTTCAGTGAATTGTTATTGGAATTGGATCTAGATTTAAGGCCCGTTCACACCAAGGATGATAACTAGATAACTCTAAAGATAACTATATTAGCGTCCACACCAGCGGACGATATCATTCTGTTTATTATAATCGTGCTGCAGTTTTGTCATCTGCTTTTATCATTTTTATCATTCATCAGCTGGAAAAATCTTTCTGAAAGTGATTCAAACAGTATTGTTCCTCTGTGCCGTTATCGTAGTTGTGTTTTGGACTCTGCTATTTGTCATCGTCCTTGTGGCAAATCTTGGTTTACCGATGTGAATACAGTGTGTGGAGAGAGCAAACACACTTTCCTAGGAGGCATGAAACTTGTTTCAAACATGCAGTTACAATACTGCGTATTTGAACTGATACCCCTTAGAAGCTGTTAAAATGGGCAAAACCCTTCTTCTAAATATCTCTGCGATTCACATATAGATTCTTATGAACAGACTACAAGTTAATTGTTTTGATAGAGGGAAACAAGATGCATTATTAGTTTCAATATTATTTATTCCCCTTTAATACAATAAGCATCAGCTGTGTGTATAATCACCCACATTTGGTTTTTGACCATTAAAAATGGATAATATTCAACAATTTGTACATGGAGCAGCATTGAGATGCTCATATCTCTGGGACTGAACCATACAGGGCCTTAAAAATGAACATACCAAAAGAAAAGATTGCTAAGAACCAGAATGTAAAATCATACTGAGACATATTTTAATACTTCTTGAGTTACAGGCACGCAAACTTGGGAAAAGTAATATTTTGGCACTCAGACAGGAATGTTTTATACAATTGTTTTTATAGAAGGAAACAAGATATATTTCTAGTTTAAAAATTATTTGTTCTTCAGATATTGCTCTTTAAAAGAAAAAAGTATCAGTTGTAAACAAAGTGACCCACATTTGGTTTTTGACCATTGAAAATGTGTACAATTTAACTATTTATTCTTGGAGCCACATTGAAATCCCCATACCTCTGGAATTAAACCTCATATGGCCTTCAAAATGAAGACACCAAAAGAAAAGTTTGTTAAGAACCAGAATCTAAAAGGATATTAAGATATTTTTAATATTTCTTGAGTTACAGGTATGCAAACTTTGAGGAAAAAAGTTTTTTTTTCCATTTTTGAACTGTCACCGTTGGCATATAATGCAGGAAAGATTGCTGAAGTCAACAGATTTTACTAATAGACCTACCAATCTCTGTGTAAAAATAAAATAATGATGCCGCCATCTTTCTAAAGTCATTTTTACACCCCCGTAATATGACTCCAAATCTCAGCTGAAAATTGTCATCTACAAAACAGTGGATTACTCAATAAATATACATCTGTGACATGTAATATTTTGGTTTTCATCACTATTTATGTTTGTCTACTATATCACCAGATAAAATATGAACAAAATTAAAAATTTGAGCTGGGGAAGTTTCTGAAATTTAGTTGATTTGACGTGGAATGACCCAAGTGGAATTAGAGCTGGTCTTTACCGTGTCAGGTGGAGTTTGTCATTCTACAGGAGCTGGATAATGTGTTCAGCAAAAACTAGCTTTAATTGACCATATGCACGGTTACTTTCTGCATTTCTGGTGAACTGTCATTCTGTACTCCCTGTACAACGACAAAAAATCAATAAATGATTGACGTTTTAATGTTGAATTTTATACCGATCAGGTAACATTATGAGCACTGACAGGTGAAGTGAATAACACTGATTATCTCTTCATCACGGCACCTGTTAGTGGGTGGATATATTAGGCAGCAAGTGAACATTTTGTCCTCAAAGTTGATGTGTTAGAAGCAGGAAAAATGGGCAAGCGTAAGGATTTGAGCGAGTTTGACAAGGACCAAATTGTGATGGCTAGACGACTGGGTCAGAGCATCTCCAAAACTGCAGCTCTTGTGGGGTGTTCCCGGTCTGCAGTGGTCAGTATCTATCAGAAGTGGTCCAAGGAAGGAACAGTGGTGAACCGGCGACAGGGTCATCGGCGGCCAAGATCATTGATGCACGTGGGGAGCGAAGGCTGGCCCGTGTGGTCCGATCCAACAGACGAGCTACTGTAGCTCAAACTGCTCCAGAAGTTAATGCTGGTTCTGATAGAAAGGTGTCAGAATACACAGTGCATCGCAGTTTGTTGCGTATGGAGCTGCATAGCTGCAGACCAGTCAGGGTGCCCATGTGACCCCTGTCCACCACCGAAAGAGCCAACAGTGGACACGTGAGCATCAGAACTGGACCACAGAGCAATGGAAGATTATAATTTGATTATAAACTAAGTATTACACTTTTGACACTGTTAAACCTACCTCAGGACAGATACCGACACACCAACAAGTGACATTCTGGAAGTTTTCCAGCTGGCTTATATAATTGCGGAAGTTCTTAAGAACATTCAGTGCATATGATCAATTCAGTTTCCTTATTCACTCAGATTTTGAATAGACAATTGAATTTGTTTGGTTCAGAACTGATCAGATTGTGAGTCTCGGCCGAGTCAAACACGACTTTGACCCGAGCTGTAGAAGTGTTTTGTGTCACTTGCTTGTCCTGCTCCAGGCCTGTTGTTCTGCATTATTCTGTTGTTTTTGGGTGAGTTATTACAAACACAAACTCAGGACATGGACGGTGTCTGCTGTCCAACTCTCTTTCTGTTTCTCTGTCAGCCGTCACAGCGCTCCAGAGTCATATTGGCTGTGATTTGTGTCTCTCTGTCTGTCAGTTTCAGGGGTCGGTGTTATGATCACAAGATTCAGAGGCTGTTTCCAGAGATCAGAATGACTCCTGCTGGAAGAGACGACAGGAGGACAGTGGTGCTTTTTTAGTCCTGTTCCTTCTGGTTCCTGAGCTGGGAAATATCTTGTGCTGCATAAAGTACTTTCAGATGATGGTTAAATGTGATAGAAGCAAAACACCAGAATACACGAGTGATGAAACATTAAAGCACCAGATTATTATTTCAGCTAGTTGCCAAGGCAACATTTCTCATTTTAGTTTAGTTTAGGTTGAAGTACTAAAATAACTACAACTATAAATAAAATAAACTTAATAACAAAAAACTATTTAGACATATTTACAAAAAAACTGAAAAACATGAAAGCAGCGAAGCAACAAAATTGGCTTTTAAGTTGCTTTTAGAGACAAAGAAACAAATGCAAATGATGATATTGCTGTTTCCTTTCTTTTTATAATTATTATTACAGTTTTTATAACCCTTTTTATTGTCTGAATGTTTTCACCCGGTAAAACAATGTCATGAGCATGTTATTTTAGTTTTATTAATTTTATTAATATATTTTGAATTAGTTTTTATATTTTATTTTATCTACTGTATTTCATTATGTGCTTTTGTCATTTTTTTTTAAATATTACTGTTTAAGTTTATTTTTATTTCCATTTCAGTTTAGTTTAATTTTTATTTATTTCCAGTTAATAATTTTAGTGCATCCAAGGCAACATTTCTAATTTATTATTATTATTACTTATAAAAAAAACTAATATTTATATTTTATTTAATTTCAGCATTATTTCAATTAAAAGAAATGTTTTTAATAGTGTTAGTTTAAGTCAACAATAATAATCCTGGTCATAAGATAGCTTAATATCTTGTTTTGGGGTTTAGAATTAAAATCGCAAGTGTAATTAAGAATTTAGAATCAGAATTAAGAAATGGAATTAAAATCAGAATGTGAATTAGAATAAGAAATGCAATCGCAATAAGAATCAAAATGGAATAAAAAGATGTTACTATTTTTTTCAATGATTGAGGGTGTTTACACGACAGCAATGTACTAAAAATTGACAAGTTTTTCCTTTGTGTTTTTCACGTATAGATGACAACGTTGTCAAAACGATCCCCGTTCACACGGATCAAATGACTAAAAATGCTGCATTCTGCTGCCAGGCCAGTAGATGGCGATGTCACTTTGTAAAGAAACACTACGCGCCTATAGACTGAACACGTAATATACATGATTAATATTGTTTTCAAAAACTTGCACTTTGAAGCACGTTTTCAAAAGTTAGCATTTTAAGGCCCCCAAAATGCCGCTGTTGTGTAAAAGAACGTCCCCTAAGGGCGTGTAGTGTTTCTTTACAAATAACATCGCCATCTACTGTCCTGGCAGCAGAATGCAGCGTTTTCAGTCATTTTTTTCCAGATGTGTGTGAAAGGGGATCATTTTGACAACGCTGTCATCATTTTGAAATAATATTATTTATTTTTAAACTGTTTTGAGTTTTTTTTTTTCTGATTTTAAATATCAACAGTGTTTCTCAGAAATCAGTTACTGCACTTTTAAGCAGCTCGTAAACATACTTTATCACTAGAAAAAATTGAATTAACTCTTTAAATATGAAAATATTTTGCAATCATTTAACTCTCTGGTGCTGTTTGGTCATTTCTGACCGAAAAATTTTACGCTTTGTTTGTTTTTTTTTTTAGAATTTTTTACTTCATCGTAATGGTACGAAACTTGGTAAAGATTTTGGCACTTGTTATGTGAACACACACGCACACACACACACACACAATCATGGACATAATTTAAAAAGGTTAAATTGTCCTGAAAAAAAAAACAAAAAAAACACATCTAGTGGAAACTTTTGGTACTGCGGCCAAACAAAATCTTACTGAAAGCTCATTTTTTGAGATATCAACCTCAAATTTGAAGGACAACTTGTTTAGATTTATGGCTTTGATGTTCTCACAGTTTTAGAGTAAAACATGTTTTTGACTATATATTTTATACAAAAATTTAAAATGGTATTTTGGTGCATTTTTCATAACAATAATCGTAAATTTCTGTAAGCTAACTTTTTAAAACTTTTTTCACTTCAGCAATAATCTGCCAAGTGTTGTCTTTGAAAAGAGATCAAAATTAAGTCTGCTCCAAAGCATTCAAAATTTATGACAGTTTAAGTTGAAAATTTCATTTTCAGGTCTATGCTCAAAAAGTGAATAAATGGATTATAACTACAGCGTACATATAATTAAGTACCATAAAATCCCCTAAAAATACAAAAATTTTGACATAAAGTGTTCTTTAAAATTGAGTCAAGACCCCGAGAGTTCTCCATAACCTTTATTCTAAGAGTGTTGTTGGTGAACTGCGGTGTACACTGCGTTTGTGTCGTATGTGATGTTTGACCCTGTTAGAGAAAAAACGTTAATCTCTGACTGAAGCTCACACACACACACACACACACACACACACACACAGCTTTGCTGCCTCAGGTGTCAGGGATTTCTGATGAACACATATAACCCTCTCTCTTTCTCTCTCTGCAGTGTCTTAATCTTCAAACGGGAGGAAACTCAATCAATATGCAGAGAAAACAAAGACAAGCTGTGAACTGATAAGCAGACGTGTGCGGCCTGTAGAAGATGAGAGCGTTTGTTCTGCTTATGAGGGGATTGCAAAACAGTAAACTCTCATTTTGGTGTCAGGTTACACATCAATGGACCCTTCCGTAACCGTATTGCACAGGGTACTAAAACATACTGTACACTACTGTTTAAAAGACTGGGGTCAGCTTCTAAAGTCTCTTCTGCTCACCAAGGCTGCATTTATGTGATCAAAAATACTGTGAAAAATTGTGAAATATTATTATAATTTAAAACAGCTGTTGTCTATGTGAATATATATGTTAAAGTGTAATTTATTCCTGTGATCAAAGCTGAATTTTCAGCATCATTACTCCAGTCTTCAGTGTCACATGATCCTTCAGAAATCATTCTAATATGATGATTTGATGCTCAAGAAACATTTATGATTATTATCAATGTTAAAAACAGCTTCATGCGTTTGGGAAAACCATCATACATTGTTTTCAGGATTCTTTGATGAATAGAAACTGCAAAAGAACAGCATTTATTTGAAATAAAAATCTTTTTGTTACATTATAAATGTCTTTACTGTCACTTTTGATCCGGGTGAAGAGGTTTATATGAGACTGTAGGGAAGCAAACACTGAATTTGTTAGAGTTCAGTTTATTTTCTTGCAGTCAGCAGACCTATTTTACACTGTCAGTGCAATTTTCTGCTGTAGACGAATGCCTATTTCCATGGTATAATTTGCATGAAATTACATAATGCATATGCTACAAAATGGTGTTTTTTCCTGACTTTTTGATCCAGTGTAATGTATTTACACAGAAATCACCATTGCAGGAAACAATGCGACATTATAAATGTTCTGTTTTTTTAACAGAAATATTCTATATATTCATTCATAACAAAAAGATTCTTTGCTGATCTTAAAGTGCTGCAAAAGAACAACAGAAGAACTTTTATTTTTAAGGATGAGAGAAAGACTATCTTCTCTCTTTCTTCTTCACTCTTTAATTCACTCTTTGTCCCACGAAATGAGATGAAATTCACAGTTTCGTGTTTCAACGTCTTGGATTCTTGTCCTGAAAAGCAGACGGACATGTATTCAGGGGTTCATCCTCGAGTCATCGTCCGCTTCGGTCTGATAAAGACTGTCCATCCGCTCGCAGTGGCCATGGAAACTCATAATTGAGATATACCATGAATACCCTGGAGAACAAAAATTACACACCAGTAGCTGAAATGAAAAGGGTGAAAGAGAGATGAGATGAGATGCTCTTAAAGGCTTGCGCTTTATTGGCTGCCGCTTGTTGTGTTTTGCAGCAATTCTTTTGTGTTTGCTTTCAGGAGCTTTGACAAAAACTCCATCTCTAAACGGAAAGACACAATCACTTTCCCCTCCAAATCCAGCCGGAGCCGCAGACGTGCCGAGAGTGTGTGTGTGTGTGTGTGTGTGTGTGTGTGTGTGTTCAACATCAGCGCTTCTCAACTAGTGGCTCACGACCCATAAAACGGGTCACAGGTGTGTTTTGATAGAATCAACAGCAGGGGAAAACAATGATAAATGCAAATAATAAATCAAAATAACCATGTATTATTATTATTATTTAATATAATATAATTATTATAATAAAATATATTATTATTTATATTATATATGTATTATTTTCCTTTGGACAGTATTTACTGTAGCAAATACATGCTTATTATTAATAATTAAATTTTAATATTTAACTTTTTAATATTTGTATTTATTACCTATTTATCTGTCTATCTATATATACACACACAAACAAATAATTTATTATTATTATTTTTATTATTATTTATCATTATATATATAAAAATATACAATTATAGTTTTCTTTTGTGCGATACATGATTATTATGATAAATAATATGATTAATGATGAATAATAATACAAATAATAATAAATATACATAAGGTATATATATATATATATATATAAATTAGTTTTTGGTTTTTGTGTACAGTATATATATTATATAAATTATGTATTATTTTTATTCTTTATCATTTTATATATACAGTATATATATATATATATATATATATATATATATTTTTTTTTTTTTTTTTGCACAACATTATTAACTGTAGCAAATACATACTTATTATTATTAATAATATTTTAATTTTTGGATAGTTCTATTATTTGTTAATTTTATTTATATATGGTTATTTTGATAAATGTAAATATTAAGATCAAAATAAACACTGAATATACTAAAAATCTAATTTGTTTATTTATTTCATTTATTTTACAGAGATAGCTCTCATTAATCAATAAAAAAACAAGACTGTAAATGAGCCAGAGTTTGCCATATAGGCTAGTTTTCATCTTAAAATGTATTCGATAGAGTCATAATAATCTTTTTAACCTCATAGCACTGACATTTACATCCACCATTCATATGAAAAAGATTGGTTTGTGGTGTACGAGAGAGAGAAAGTTTCTCTTAAAATCAGTGCTGTTGCTCTGATGTGTTTTGACTGACAGCGGTGTGTGTCAGAGGTGAACTCTGTAATGAAACCGGCCGTCTCTCTCGTCCAATCAGAACACACCTGCTGGGCCTGAACTCAGAGGTCACGACCTGCTGGAGTTTGTGTCTTTTTTCTGTGCTGCCTTGATTCTCAAACTCGCTCAGGATTTGGCCGTTACCCCAGTTTGGTCTTCAGTCTCTGATACACAACTGACTATATGTAAGTGTGGTCATCATTACAACCCGTTCTGAACAGACTGTTAAACTTAAAGGGATAGTTCACCCTGAAAAGAAAAAAATTCTGTCATCATTTACTTTTCCTCAATGGAAGTTAATGGAAGTTCTTCAAAATTTCTTCTTTTGTGTTCTGCAGTAGAAAGTAAATCATATACATTTATAAAGATATGAGAATATGGAAGCCCATTTCTGCAACATAAGAAAAAAATCAGTCAATGTCAAATGTAAAATAACACTGTATAGTCTTCACTGTATAAATTAAACATCCTTATTAATTAATCCTTATTAAAGTTACTAAAGTTATTCAGTCAAGAGCAGTGAGTGATTTTTTCTTTGTTTGTTGTTTGATTAACATTAAAAACAGACAGCAGAGCAGCAGGTTTATTAGGCTGCTGTCACTTTAAGGGATCTAATACTGATACTGTACACATTTGTTTACTTTCTCAACTGTTTACATTCACTTAAGACATAACTGACTGCTTAATAGCATTTTTTGACATAATTTTGTGTGAATTTGTCCATTCAAGCTCAAGACGTGAAAGAGAGCTCAGTTTAGTATTTATGTGCTGTCTGAGACGCGGCTTTCTGGGCATGTGAGTCCGCCGTCTGCATTCATTTCTCTTTTGCGCTTGAATGGACAAAAACACACAAAAGTATGCCAAAATGCCTTCTTTGTCCAGTATCCTTGTAAGCACAGTCTTAAATGAGTTAAATAAAGTCTTAAATGACCATACAGAGTTGTGAGAACATCAGCTGTGTGTCAGATCCACGTCATGTGCGTCACATCTTAAAGTGACAGCAGCCTAATAAACCTGCTGCTGTGATGTCAGTTATTAATGTTAATCAAAGAACAAAAGACAAAGAGAAAATCACTCACTGCTCTTGATTGAATCATTTTTGTAGCTTTGATAACGACAAATCTATATTTAATATATAATTTCTGCAGTGAAGACTGTGAAGTGTTTGATAACTTTATTCAGTTTCTGTATATTTCCTACCTGTTATAGATCAAATATTTAAAATATACTGTCTTTATGTTGTCATTAATTTAGAGATTAAATGTTAAATTATTACATTATAAAAATATATTAAAAACTTTTTATTGCACCTAACTTTCAACTTTCAGAAAAATGTGTGATTTCCATATATATATATATATATATATATATATATATAAAAATTCCTTTGTGCAGTGCTATTTGCTGTAGCATGCTAGTAAACAGCTATTAGGTGTGCCCATTTTTCTGTGTTAATTGTCATGCTGTGAGTTTTTCCGTGCTCAGTTGGGTATATAGTATTCACAATGCAATTTGAGAGCAGGCACAGGTTCACCATTTCAGCAGAGTCCAGTCACTTGGATATTTCTGGCCTGATTGGAACAGGTAATTTTAGTCACATGTCAGGGGGTCTGTGAATGGTCCACGGACGTGCCATCAGTGGCTGAGATTAGTCTGACACCATCTCCAGCACTTTTCCTCCTTCCATTTCACCTCATGTTTCTTTTTCCTAATTCACATCCCTTTGTTCGCCCTTCCCTATCTCTCTGTCTCTCTCCGTTGGCAGTGGGCTAATCCTCGGCTCGCTCGGGCTCCACAGGAAGTGGCCACAGTTGTTACATCCTGGCTGCAATAATGTAGTGCATGAAATTACAGTTGATTACCTGTCAAAGCACCTCGCCGCCGGTGTGAGATGTGAGGGAGTCGCTCAGCCGCCGGCCGAGACCGCAGGGGTGAGAATGTGTCGGGCTGGTTTAGATTCGCTGTCCAGACGGGTTAATAACAATGAAAGTTATTGGCGAGTGTGAACAGAAACAATGAGATTTTCAGCAGATGTTGATGTGATTTTCACCTCAGCATGGAAAAACCGCTCTGGCAGTTAGAAGCAGGCGCTTATGAAAGAAAGTTGATGGCAAAGTGTTTATTCGTGATGAGAATCCACCTCTTCTGTTCACTGTCGATGACTGAAACAAACTTGCTGTTTAGGGACTAAAACCTTGATAACTTTCCAATCAGGACTAATTGAAATGTAAAAATGTATTCATTTCATTCACAGCCGAGAAATAAAGGGTTTGATTGAAAATCCTTCCTCTAAAGGGACTTTTACTGAGAGCAATTGAATTCACTGTATTGTTGGTTGCTAGCAGGTGTTTTGGTCAATTTCAGTGCATAATTATAGTATTAAATTTAATTTTTTTTTTTTCAGTATTTTAATATGATATATACAGACGCCACTTGAAGTAATGCATAAATATACTCCATTTTCATCAAGATGTGGGTGTGATGATGTTACAGGAACATTTGCACAGTTAGTGATAAACATTCAGTTTTATGCAAATAAAATTGTTTTTCCTACACCAGGGATTACCAGTCTTTTTTTGTCAGCCAAACACCTTTGACCTAAAATATTTCAATATTTTTGACCATCAGTGGTCTGCATTATATTTATGTCGCGCAACGTTGTGAACATGAACTCAGTTTCTTCACTAGCCCAAAAATGCACATGCATGCTTTGGTCAGTGAAAAGATGCCTTTTTAAAGGGGTGGGTGATTATGATTTCACTTTTTTAACTTTCACTTTTCACTTTTTTAACTTTAGTTAGTGTGTAATGTTGCTGTTTGAGCATAAACAACATCTGCAAAGTTACGACGCTCAAAGTTCAATGCAAAGGGAGATATTTTCTTTTACAGAAATCGCTTTTTAAGGACTACAACAAATGGATGGTAGGGACTACAATGAGCTTCTTCCCGGGTTGGTGACATCACTAACCCTAAAATTTACATAAACCCCGCCCCCGAGAACACACAACAAAGGGGGCGTGGCCATGTTGGGCTGCTTTAGAGAAGAGGAAGAGTTGTTGTAGTAGAGTGTTGTTGATGCCGTCATTTTACGCCGGACTGCTTCACAAACGAGGGTCAATTCAACGCTGGATTTGCACAAAAGATCAACATGACGGCACATGCTAGTCGATGAGTTGAATCAACTCCACAGCAACTACATAAATTTATCCACTAACCATTCAGAAACGTCTAAAAGTTGTAACTTCTTCCTGAGTCTCTCCATCAGTGTCGACTCCGGTTTGAACAATGTAAGGCTGAACACCGTTACTGACAATCCTCATTTTGGCTGCGTGAGATTCTCCAGCTTTGTTGTTGTTGAGCAACCGAAGTGCGAGCTGTTAAAGCTCCGCCCTCTTCTGGAAAGGGGGCGGGGAGCAGCAGCTCATTTGCATTTAAAGGGACACACACAAAACGGCGTGTTTTTGCTCACACCCAAATAGGGGCAAATTTGACAAGCTATAATAAATGATCTGTGGGGTATTTTGAGCTGAAACTTCACAGACACATTCTGGGAACACCAGAGACTTATATTACATCTTGTGAAAGGGGCATTATAGGTCCCCTTTAAAGTCTTTGCATGCCTGTTTATTGCAATTAAAATTGCCATAAGCCACATTTTACTACGATTATGGAGGCTACATTTACGAGCTTAATCACATCAATTTGATCAAGGTGTTTACATGAGTAAAAATTTAATCACAATATTGCCTAAATCTCATTATAATCACATTATGAGGGTGCATGTAAATAGTAGCAAGAAGACTTCTTTGTTGACGATGAAAAACCAAAACTGCCATTTTTAATACATCGTATTGGGATTTGGAACACCTTTATGCTCAGAGAGTTCGAATTATCATGTAGATATCATGTACACGTACATTTGACTTTGGATTCAGCATACGCTGCATACAGGGCTTGTCATGAACTTTTTTGCTTACAAGCCACTATTGCTGGTGGTTTTCCAAAGTCACATTTTCACTGGCCACAATTTTGACATCGATACCATGAGGAAAAACTGCCATATAGATATTTTTAATATCATCTCATAATTTGGCAGCAGGTTTATTAGGCTGCTGTCACTTTAAGAGCTGATGCACGGATCCATTATACTGTTACACATGCGTTTTCTTTCTCAACTGTTTACGTTCACTTTAAACATAACTGACTGTGTTTATGTGAATACTCACCAAGACCGACATTTTGACATTATTTTGTGTGTATTTGACTGTTTAAGCGCAAAAAGAACTCAATTTGAGAGACTTTGGGTGAACAATGTACACCCACCCAAACAAAAACTGTTTGTGAGAACAAAAACAAAAACATTGCACTTAGTTTATTATTTCAGATGATTTTAAAAAGACTACAATTGAAAAATGTATATATTAGCCTATATATAAAATTCAGTCCGCCAAAGTGGCAAGTAGGAGCAACTGTGTTCCACGCCACTGCTGAAATACACCTGCATCTGGCGGCCCTGACTGCATATATCCTCAGTGTTGTGGCCTATTTAGAATTAAGTGATGATAAAGTGAACCTGGCTCATTTGGTTTACATTTACGCCAAATTCCACTTTGAGAACCACTCAAACAAACCAAGGGCCTCGTTCATGAAGCTCCAGTTGGATGCAAATTATTTTATGCAAATTATATTTAAGCATACTTTTACAAATGATTTAAACATAAATTCTGCTCCCGAGTGTAAAAACACACTGCAAGACTGAACTTTCCCTGTAATCATTTATTGTCTGTTTATTTAAAGTGCTGCATCTGCACACACACACACACACACACACACACACGCTATAAATTCATCAGGACGCAGGAAGACATTGGCTTCTAAATGGATGCAACAAAGACACAGATGTCTCTCTCTCTCTTCTGTTCCTCCGTCTTCATCTCTCTCTCTCTGATTAGCAGGGGCTGAAGGCTATGTCTGACTTTTCCTCCCACTGATGGTCTTTGACGCTTTGCATGTTAAATACCGTTTCTTTTAAAAGTATTCTCTATTAAGACATTCGAAACTTCATATTCTACTTGTGTCGCATCACGTAGACAGATATTCACTCTCAAAGCAAACTTTGGGACGGTCAGCATGTGAATGAACTTTCAGAATCCATACGCAGACCTTCAGTGGCAAACAAATTAGCCTTGCCGCCATCGCCGTGCCCATATCACATGCACGCCACGTCTCGCGCCTGACAACATTCAGATTTATGAGCATTAGAGGCTTCGGTTGGCATGCATAAGTCATGAGTGTGGGCATATTTAGAGGAGTTAGCGGTAATTCACTGATATGTCACAGGTTTTGAGAGACATTAGCTTTACAGAGAGCAACAGTGAGTGCTGTAGATAACGGTCTGCTGTATGTATGACAAGAGCCGCGTGCTATAGTGCGCGAGGAGGCGACGGGCCCGCGCATGTGTTAGGATATCGGCGGGAAAAGAGCAGCGGTTCTCAGCTCGTTCTGTCAGACGGCTGCCTCGGGGTTTTTTTGACAAGGACGGGCAGCGCTAACCTTTTTACCAATTGCTACCTGACAGTTGATCATTCACATGCAAAACGGAGGCATTCACGGTGCGAGTCCTTCATTACACGGAGGCGCACACCGTTTCCCAAAAGCCCCGCCGTCAAATACGTCCACTTATTTTGGAGAGGAGCCACCTTTCACAGGAGTGATAAACACAACTGTGTCATCTTTGAGATTTTCCTGAGAGAGGCTTTTTGTGGTCGTAATGAAGCTGGAAACTGGGTGACGGGATTTTTTTCTATTCAAATCCCTCATTTTGACTATGATTATTCTTGGAAAAGAAGGCCATGTCAACATGTCTTTCTATACCTCAATTTTATCTTTCATAACTCAGTAATTGCTTTGATCAGGCAGTGAAGGGCATCATATTTTGAAATAGTTATACTTTAGCTCTCCGAATCTGACCTAAATTATAAGCACTTTAAAGGGGTGGGTGATTATGATTTCACTTTTTTAACTTTAGTTAGTGTGTAATGTTGCTGTTTGAGCATAAACAACATCTGCAAAGTTACGACGCTCAAAGTTCAATGCAAAGGGAGATATTTTCTTTTAAAGAATTCTCTGTTTAAGGACTACAACAAATGGCTGGTAGGGACTACAACGTGCTTCTTCCGGGGTTAGTGACATCACTAACCCTAATATTTACATAAACCCCGCCCCGAGAACACACAACAAAGGGGGCGTGGCCATGTTGGGCTGCTTTAGAGAAGAGGAAGAGTTGTTGTAGTAGAGTGTTGTTGATGCCGTCATTTTACGCCGGACTGCTTCACAAACGAGGGTCAATTCAACGCTGGATTTGCACAAAAGATTAACATGACGGCACATGCTAGTCGATGAGTTGAATCAACTCCACAGCAACTACATAAATTTATCCACTAACCATTCAGAAACGTCTAAAAGTTGTAACTTCTTCCTGAGTCTCTCCATCAGTGTCGACTCCGGTTTGAACAATGTAAGGCTGAACACCGTTACTGACAATCCTCATTTTGGCTGCGTGAGATTCTCCAGCTTTGTTGTTGTTGAGCAACCGAAGCGTGAGCTGTTAAAGCTCCGCCCTCTTCTGGAAAGGGGGCCAGGAGCAGCGGCTCATTTGCATTTAAAGGGACACACTCAAAAATGGCGTGTTTTTGCTCACACCCAAATAGGGGCAAATTTGACAAGCTATAATAAATGATCTGTGGGGTATTTTGAGCTGAAACTTCACAGACACATTCTGGAAACACCAGAGACTTATATTACATCTTGTGAAAGGGGCATTGTAGGTCCCCTTTAAGGCCAATTTATACTTCTGTGTCAAGTGTACGCTGTAGCGTGTCGTAGGCTATGCAAATAGCCGACGCCATCATGAGCATTTATACTTCTGCCATGGGTGTCGGAAGCAAAAAAATGTGGGTGGGTCAAAATCAAGGGGTCAAGGGGTCACTTCAAAATGGCGGCGGGGATTCCCCTGAGGGGAGGTGCTTAGGGAAGTTAGTGAGTGCATGTCTAAAAGTGGAGTTAAACGCAGCCACGAATGTTTTTCTTCACTTGTTTTTGGATCTGGAGATGCTGTACTATTTCAGAAGATCCATAACAGCGCCCCCTACCATATAACACTGAAAACATGGATTGCCGGAAAAACTTGTCAATGGCAGGGAAAGAGTTAATACACAGTCCTGGTTTTATTCTGCATGTTTTTCCAAGCTAAACCAACACCTGTCCAGTAGGGAAGATCGCTACATTTCAAGGAAGCTCTCCTATTTGTTTGTTATTTAAAACATTCAGGGGCTGTGAGACATTATTAACCTCACAATGGCAGTAAACCGTGTTTTATGTTCCACTGAGCTCTGCAGATTGACTGATTGCTCATGCCAAGTGTTCATTCTATATTCAGGTGTGTTTGTTCTGGAGTGACAGAGTTCTATATCTGGAGAGAATATTCTACATCGCCGTGGTGCCGCGGGTCAGTCTCCATGACTACAGCTGTGTGGGCTGATCCTGATTTATATCAGAGGTAAATTTAGGATTAGCTCTCAGCACAATGATATGCTGCAGTCATTCTCTTCTGCTGTTTGTGTCTTTCTGTCAGGTGTTTGCTGGCATTATACTCGAAAAATCAACAGACTATAACCATAAAATATACCACGGAAAAGCATGCAACTTTTTTTTTTTTTTTGGGTAAAAAATGTTTCATGGTCAAAGAAATGAATAGTTTTGTTCAGCAAGGATGAATTAAATTGATCAAAAGATTGTTGTAAATGCTGTTCTTTATAACTTTCTATTCATCCTTCAATCCTGAAAAGGTTTCCAAAAAAATATGAAGTGTTTTTAACACTGATAATAATCAGAAATGTTTCTTGAGCAGCAAATCATCATATTAGAATGATTTCTGAAGGATCATGTGACACTGAAGACTGGATTAATGATGCTGAAAATTCAGCTTTGATCACAGGAATAAATTACAGTTTACTATATATTCACATAGAAAATAATATTTCACTGTTTTTACTGTATTTTTGATCAAATAAATGCTGCCTTGGTAAAACATTAAAAACTTTTACCGACCCCAAACTTTTGAACATATATCTGATCACCTTTCCTCAACAATCCACATAGTCTGAGGTAGCCTAATGTAGCAAATTAGCTTAAAAGGGAAATATGAATAACTCGTTATAATTAATTATAAATATTTGGATCAGTTAATCGAATTAACTTGATGTAGCTGAATTAATTACAATCAATTAATCTGTTCGTCCAGCGAACACTCAGTCTTCTATCATCTCTTCAGAGAGAAAATTTCTCGTGGCCACAGAAAAATAACTCTTTCTTAGCATGTAGCATGTATCACAATCGTTAAATTGACATTGATTTATAAGCAGACCTGAATCAACTCGCAAGAATGTGCACAAAAGTTTTATTTAACTAAATCACTAATCTAAACAAACACATACACACAAATCACGCATAGGAAGTGAATGAAACTGTAACATAACAAGGAATGAAGCTATGGAAAAGAGTCATTTAACCATGTGAAAGAACCATCAGTTTCTCACTACAAAGCTCCTTTGTAAACAGTGGGGTTCACAAGTTCACAACTAAACAGCGATTTAGTATATCATACGATATTTGCATTTGCCTTAGCTGTTGAAGAGCGTCCGGATACACAGTCTCAGGAGAAAGTCGGTTCGATCCGATGGTGCTGAAGTTGCAATTGATTTCTTCCACATTGAATGAAGAAACGATTATGAACTTGCAGTGTTAGTTTGACTCTGTTATGGTCGAGGTACACATGGTTTTATGTGTTGAGCTGTCTGCACAGCTGATTTACTGAATTATGAATGAACAATGAATTAGTGGAGATAATTCCATTTCTGTTTCTTGTAGCCTTTACTTTTCTGAGCAGGCACTATCTTTCAAGTGTCTTTGAAGAGCAAAAGGGCGATAATTCTCCATGGGGAAACCACACATCACCATGGGTGAGGGGTTGTGAAGATTAACTGCAACAACTGTGTGTTTGATCGGTTCATTCGTTACAGTATCATATTTAAGAGCACAATCTGCAGCACATCTGGAGCACAAATGGTCAGGAATGAGTTTCACACTAGCGTTTAATACCTGGTGTTTGTTCAAATCCATTACCCAGATTATGAGAAATAAAAATAGTCGTAATTGACTTACTCTGTGTCCGAAATCAAATACTTCCCTATATATATAGTATGCGAAAAACTACACCAAAAGAGTAGTATGTCCGATTTCGGAAGCAGCCGTAGTATTCGAAAAACAGTAGGCGAAAAGTACGCAGATGACCTACTACTTCCGGCGAGATTCTGAAGTGTGCATCCGATGGACACTTTACTATCCCATGAGGCCACGGGAGAGTATTTATGAATGGCAGTGAAGCGACGCAACTGATGCTAGTAGGTCACATGACAATGAATGATATTCAATTAAAATACCCATATAACAAATGAGTGCATAATAAAACCAACTGAACGTAATTTCTTACACTATAATTATAATAGCCTATTAAGTGAATAATTGAACATCATTAATTTGTTTTATTTATAACTGAAATATTTGGACATTTAACACTTAATTTAACACATAATTACATTAAAGATGATTGTGAATACATGTAGGGTAAGTGCAAATGCGTGTATAAACTAAGCTATCAGGCTAATCGGGTATCTGTATGCTATGCTAGAACATAAGCTAACTAATACTAATAAATGGTCATTATAACGTAGTTGAAACAGCATTTATCATAACATTTGTAGGAATTGTAAACAGGCGCTAAAGAGAGTACCTATTTGTCCCAATTTGTCACTACAACGGATTACATTCATACTATATAGAAAATACTTTTTTAATGGTCGCAAAGTAATTTCAAATTGAAATTACCTACTACCAACAGTGTGTGATTTTGACTCACCGTTAGTAAGCATGTTTCGCTTAGCTAGTCATGTTTCTCTTTTCGTTTTAAAAAGACTGAATGTCTTGCAAGTGAGGACGATCATTCAAATAATTCTCATTTTCATTGTGGTCGCTCAAACATGATCAAACGAGCTTAGCTGTTAATGAAAGGCTCGCTGACGGCTCTGTTCTGTAAAGGGCGAGATAGCGCTGGTACAGTTTACACTGCGCCTGTGTGTGTGTGTGTGTGTTTGTGTGAAATGAGCAGCAGTAATTGAATGAGTTCTCTTTCTCACAGAGGATCATGATAACCTCTCTCTGTCCCTGCGGACCCTGATTTAGTTCAGCAGTCCTGCTGAAGCGAGGTCTCACTCATCACCCCTAAATTACAGCCGTTCAGTCATTATGACTCTGGCTGACTTCATCACAGAGGATTAAGGGTCACTTATGTTGGATCAAACAATAGTCCTGTTTAGCCAGACTTTTGACTGTCAGCATAAAGTCTCGCCCACTTTACAACTTATTCTGACTGAAAACCACCCATTACACTGGAAGAGACCGTCTGAGCAACAAGTAAAGCGACCAGAAACAGCTGGTGTGCTGTTTGTTGTTGTTTTGGACCCCACTGGTTTTCATTGTATGGACAAAAACAGTTGTGAAATATCTTCTTTTATGTTCCACAGAAGAAAAAAAATCATGCAGATTTGGACCAAAATGAGAGTGAGGAAATGATGACAGAATCGTCACATTTGTGTGAACTATCACAGTCCCCCAGGTGTGACTAAAACTACAACCAAAAACATTTTCGTTAATGGAAATCAAGCTGAAAAAAAAAAAGAATAAATATTAGATTACTTAAACTTAAAAATCTTAGAGCTGTTGCCTGAAATAAGTTTAATTGGAAGTACTAAAATTACTAAAACTAAAAAAACTGAAATTAAAATGAAAACTGAATCAATTAAATAATTTTTTATTCACTTTTTTTTTACTTTTTATTGTTGATTTTATTTCTTAACCATCTTTTATGATTATTTAATGATTTTTGAAAATGCTTTTTATGTAAAGACTTTTGAATTCCCATTATGAAATATGCTATAAAATAAACTTGCTTTGAAAATATAAAAAAATAAAATATAAAGGCAATAAGTTGAAGATGAAGTATTAAAATTACTAAAACTGAAATAAAATAAATTAAAGCTAAATAGAAGTATTAAAGAAACATGACAAAAGCATATAATAAAATTACTAAAACTCAAACTAAAATTTAAATGAAAACTGAATAAATAAAATCAATTTTTATGAACATTTTTAGTCTTTGCTTTTTATTGTTAATTTTATTTCTAAAGCATCTGTTATGAGTAAAATGCTTTTTTTTTTTTTTTTTTTTTTTTAAAGCACTTTGAATGACCATTGTTTATGAAATATGCTATATAAATAAACTTGCCTTGCCTATTTAATATACTTTCAAGGCAATGCAAGGCAAGTATATATATATAATGGTGCGTAATTTGAAACCTTTACCTTATTTGTATTATTTTCAGGTTAGGCAAGTAAGTTGAATCTGACCTAAATTATAAGACTTCTCTGTGGTCTGTTCTGGATCACACACACACACACACACACACACACACACTAATTCAAAATAAATTCTATATAGAGACTAATAATATATAAATAATACTACAACAATACTGCTGAGATCAGGTTGGATTCATGTTCATATATATGAACTGTCTGTCTGTCTGTCCGACGCTCCTGCCGTTCAGATGCTGTAACTGGAACGTGTCAATCTGGTGATGGCGTGTTTGTTGTCTTCTGATCCTGGTCCTGTCTAGAAGGGTGAAGCTCCTCAAAGTAAGACCTTCAGACTGAAGGCATGCGTTGGGATGAATCTCCCGCAGAGGTACAGCAGCACAGAGATCCTCACTCATGCTGTCTGTTCTCTTATGCACTTTCAGTTTGCTGTTCTGTGAGGTGAGAGGAAACAGAGACACAATGAGATCGTTTTACATTTTTCTCACGGAGGGATTCTTTTCAAGATAACTGCTCTTTAAACTAAAAACGGACGCTGTTTACTTTCTCAGTCTCGTTGTTCAAGATTCTTGTTATACTGAAGAAACAAAAAGTTTGCCTTCAAAATGTTTCATCATCATATAGTAACTTTCTCCACCTCTGAAACAACTTTTCTGCAACACTTTACAATAAGGTTTCATTTGTTAACATGAACTAATAAAGAACAATACTTCTACATCATTTGTTAATCTTAGTTAATGTTAATCTCAACATTACCAAATTCATTTTAAGATCAAAAGTTGTATCTGTTAACATTAATGCACTAACATGAACATTTTTAACTAACATTAACAAAGGTTAATAAAAGCTGTAAAAAATATATATTTACTCAATGTTATTTAATGGTAGTTAATGCATTAACTAATGTTAACAAATGTATTGCCAACTTTTCTTTTTGCTATAGGCCACAGGGGCGGGGCAAAATAATATTATCCAATAATATCCCACTGTTTTACTTGAAAATACACAATTTTACAAAAATTAAATGAGGTGAGAGTGAGAGTGGGAGTTTTATTTAAAGTGTTTATTTTAGGGATACACAGATGTATCGGCCAATAATCAGTATTGTCCAATACAAGCAATTATATTCACTATCAGCAGATTGTTTAAAAACAGCTGATCAGGGCTGATTATATTCTGTCAATCAAAAGGGGGCGGGAAAACATGTCAGATTGCAACTCATACTGTGTGTGAAGAAATGTCTCTTGTGTTGAATTTAGGGCTGTCAAAGTTAAAGAAAATTAAAGCATTAACAGTTAAAAAATTGTGACGTGACAGATCACTGTAGCGCCTCAGTTCAAGCGGCAGTGCGAGTCTTTTCTTCCTCTTTAATACAAGCTTCATCATGAAAAAACATGCATGAACATCAGAAGGTATGTTGTAAGATACAGTACAAATTACTGAAATAAATTAAATTCAATCATTGTTTCAACCGCAGAAAGACCTTAATAAAACAGCTTGTGAACAATGCGTTATCCTATGTTCACAGTTCATTAGTTAGCTATAAAAAACACTAGAGAGGAGCTTATTTAATGTTAATTATATATGTATGCTTGAATAATTTGTCATGAAGATGCGTGTTTATGAAAACTACCTTATGTGCAACTGAGTTTTATACAAACATTTCAGTTTTTATTTGTGTAATTATTATATCTGAAGAAAAAAAAAGTTGAATATAATAGATCTATTGTTAATTTTAACCTCTAATGTTATAGTAATGTACCAAATGAGAGGGTTCCCTATATCGTTTACATTATTATTTGGGAGAGATTTTTGTTGTTGTTGTTGTTTTATTGTTTTATAATGTTTCCGGGAGTGCACTTATAGTGTTAGTATGCTTTTTACATCAGTAATTGTCATAATTTAGATGATTTGAACGCTCTGTTTTAAGGGGCGTGTCTGCTGTGAAACTTCAGTGTAAACGCCCACTGCTGTGATTGGCTGACATCTTTGCATATGAAATAGCTAAGTATTACTCTCTCGAAAACTTTTAGCACATTTTTAGTATTACAGCTCTCAAGGTTAATTGTGAAAAGTGTTGATTATAGCATTATACTTAGATCTATGGCATTATATTTAGATCGTGGCATGAAAGGTTGCAGTGATGAACATTGTAGCCGATCACAGACATGTTGTTGAGCTCATGAAAGCAGTGATCTCGTCATTGCAACTCAATTTCTGCACACTAACGAATGCTTTCATCATAACTAACAGTGCAAACTCGATGTAACTAAGAGATTTGTTGACTAAAACGGGGGTTTTGGTGCGAGTCCAGAACTCGGTCACTGATAAACTCATGCTGTTTGATTGACAGCTCCAGCGATTGTAAAGGGAGCGTTCTTTGATCGCTTTTTCTTTATATAATTTAATCAACAGCTAATTTTTATCCTACTAAGAGAAACAACGTGAAGTTGAGCATTTAGTCACTGGTTTGATTTACTGACACATAGACAAAGAACATCTGACTGTACATGAATCATTAATATCAGATCAGGCATTAGAATTAACACAGTTACTCACATGTTGTTGCATTACTGTCGAGTCCATATCGTAAAAGTCTGTTTGCAAAGCCTGCGCCGAAATGCGATTGATTTACCAAAGAATCCACAGAGAAATGTACTGAATACACATAAATAAAGCTCAACTGAGACATTCACATTGTTGAAAATAAATAACCATATTCCTAGCATTAGGATCCTTTGAAAGATAATGTTATTTTTGTCAGGCGGCGTTTCACTTATCATAGATAGGCACATTCCAGGATGAGTCGTTCGCTGGGCCTGGTGTCAATAAATTATTGGACTAACAAGAAAGTTTTCAGTTCTGAAACTTACAGGATATTTATTTATTTATCCAAAGTCTTTCTTAAGTTGTAGTACATAACTGTGCTCATTTAATTAAGCAATAAGATACAGTACCATATTGTCAGTACCTCTCCATATTTCCCTGGACACACACGTGTAAAAAGTGAAATAAATAACTTTGTTTTTCTTTTCTCACACACAGGGGAACATCTTTGTTTACAGCAGTAGTTTTCTCTCCATGTATCCAGAGAGTTTCAGCACTGTTATTCTCCTCGTCTGTCTATATTTAAAACAGCAAACCGAACGTGACAGATCTGAATGATCATCTCCATCTTCTCTGAGTTTATAACTGTTCAGTAGCGCCATGTGTCTTTATATTGCAAGATAACTGGTTGTGTTGCAATCTCTCATGTCTGGGAGGACAGTGAGGGATTTGGTAAAGTTTTAAGGACTAAACGATCAAGATGAATCATTTTGTGATTTATGATTCAGGAAAGTAACATAGTGCCTCAAAACGCTTAGAAATACGACATGTTTACAATAACAGCAAACAAGATTTGCTTTTTCTGAAGAAAATGTAAGAGGTTTTTGCCTCTGCAAAACTCACTGCCATGATGCTAGGGTGTTGTGGGTGGTCTTTAGCATGTTGCTTACTGAACAAACCACATGATTTGAGGAAACATTCCTGTCTGTAGCACAAACCAGGTATAGTTATAAATAAGACAAGTTATAAAGCAAAGTTTAATAGTCAGCTCCTGATCAGCAATAGTAAGAGTGATGGAACAAGCCGACCACCAAAGCTGCTGCCTTCCAAAGTTCATGGCATCATGATTCACGCCTTGTTTTATTGTCTGCGTGTGTTTTTAAGACGTTCCCCTGGTCAAACTGTAACCTTTGATGATATTTAGTATTCAGAAGTGATTCAGCAGCTATCAGCTACTCGAAGACTGCTGAATGCACAATCAGGTGTTTGTGAGTGTGTGTGACTGTGTGTGAGTGCAAGCGTGTGTGTGTGTGTTGTTTACGGCCTGTAAAGTTGTCGGCAGGAACGGTCATTTACCTCAAGCTTGTTTGAGATGATTCAGCCATCACAAAGAACAACGTAAATCGTCCTTCTACTCAATAAAACAGCATTACACTCTCTCTCTCTCTCTCTTTCTCTTCATCTCCCAGAATTATTCCCGACTTGACTCTCCCGTAACCTTGAGTGGAAATGATGGATTTTCAATATGCAGAATTAACTTCGCTCGATGAGGAAACAAGACAACAAAAAGACAGTGTGCATTTTCATAAATCAACAAAATACCCCCATCCATTTTACAACCTCACGGGCGGCTCAGCTTATCAAAATCATGATGGTCTTCATACTGTTATAATAAAACCGACGTGGCTAATATATAACGGCTCTGCCTCGCCAGGCGTCTCGCTTGATATGAATTTCCGAAACAACAGCAGGAAAAAAGCAATCAGTACTTGATGAAACGGAGCTACTTCAGCTGTGAGAGTGAAGTGAATGTATGTTGATGAAACACACGGCCGAGACGCTCAAGAGGCTGACTGTATAAAGAAAAGAAGTTGGTGTTGTTCAAAAGCATATGTTTGCCGATAGATGGAGGTTTTATGGATCACATGTTGAATGATGTCACTGTTTGCAGATGGTGTGGCCAGAAGTGTGATCTCCGTAAGGAGCGAAGGATAGTTCAGCCAAAAATGAAGTTCTGTCATTTATTCCACCCCTAAATGTCGAGCTCCAAAAGGACAAAAAAGCACCATAAAAGTAGTGCATCTGAATTCTGCAGTATGTATACATTTATACAAGTCATGCAATAGCTTCAGATGAGAAACAGGCATTATTCACTTTAAATCTTCCCAAATCTCATGCATGTTTGCATATATTCTGAATTAATATGAGCGCATTTTCGGTGAAAAACAACTTAAATTTTAGGCTTTTTCTCACACAAAGCTATTAGATGACTTTTAAAAGTGAGAAATATACTGTTATAGACTAATTTTATGGTATTTTAGATGTTATTTTGGGGGGGGGTTTGCATCCATCTCACACTGAAAAAAATATTGGTGTATGATTTACTTTTTCATTTAGAAATTGCTAGTAAATTTCACAAATGATTACAAAGAAATGGTAAAACATTGAAATGTAAGAGCTGCTGTGCAGCCAAAATTATATACCAGTTATCACTGTAAAGCTGCTTTGACACAATCTGCATTGTAAAAAGCGCTATATAAATAAAGGTGACTTGACTTGACTTGACTTGACTTGACTTGAAATATAGCTGCAAGCAGCAATTAAGGGGTTAAGCACAACAGAAGCAAACAAGGAAGCTAGCAGCAGACCAACAATGTCATAATGGACTATAATAGCAACTGAGACAAAGACACTGCATGTCAATTTTCAGTACAACGGTACTGTATTTAGAGCCAATTTCATGTTTTGTTCAATTATAGTGCCACCAAGTGGTGCAGTCCTGCTGCTTTTTTGTGTGTCCTCAGAGTGTCCTCATACATAAGCATGTCAATTTTGGTGAAAATATCTCATTTAATTTAGGAGTTACAGACATTTATATGTATGAACACCATATGCATCAAACCCATGTATCAAACCCACACCTCACTTTGGTTGCATTTTTTGCCACATACTATCAAAATTTTGACATTTGGCCATTAGTGTGTAGTCAACGACCTACGTTTTCGATTTTCCTATGGTAGTTTTGTCTCAATCGGACTAACCGTTTCGAAGATATTCGCGAATATTGTTTAAACGCTAAATCACAACGTTGCACTAACCATAAGGTGAAACCTAATATGTTTGGTATTGTTGGACTCGGCAAGGATTCAGGAGTCTAAGGAGATGACTCTTGTGAAAATAAGTCAACCATATACAAAGTTATAAGCGTGTAAATAATTTTTTTCACCACTAGATGGCGATGGTCAGACTTTGCAGACTCCGTCAGGGCATCGTGCTGATGACCCATACCAAGTTTTGTAATGATACGTTCATGCATTCATAAAATACAGCATTTTGCGACAAAATTCAAAATGGCCGACACCCAAAATGGCTGATGTTGGAAAATTGGATATCATTCAAATTGACATGATGGCCTGAATCTAACAAAACCACTTTTATGATTTTTGGACAAACCATTTGGAAGTTATAAACAAAAACAGCCAGTTTTCGTATCTCCGGACCAGTAGGTGGTGCTGCGCTGAAACGCAGCAGGTAACCTCAGGTCATGCTTCAGTTTGGTCTGAATATGATAAAGTGTTGATGAGATGGAGCCTTACGTCTATTTTCGCAAGTGCTATGTAAAATTCGTTTTCAAAAACGTTTTGAATTCCACAACTTTTTGCTGGCATGGTCTGAGATGATCTGGTTCAATTTTTGTGAAAATCGGAAAACAACAACCTAGGAGGAGTTCGGAAAAGTTGGTTTTTCAGACAATTCAAAATGGCGGGAAAATTTTCATGATGGAAAATGACGTCATAGGGGTGCAATTGAATCATCTTGAGCCAAAGAAATCAGAAGAAGAAAGAAACCCGTTGTTTCTAACACTTATGGTTCAAAAGTTATTAGCATAAACATGAGTGAAACTTGGGACAGGTGGTGGCGCTAGAGGCATTGATTAGAGACTCCAAAAGGGGTGTGGTTAATGTTGGGACTGTCCTCTATCAGTGTACCAAATTTCATAACTTTCCCGCAAGCGGTTCTATGGGCTGCCATAGACTTCCAGAGCAGAAGAAGAAGAACGAAGAATAATAATAAGAACACCAATGGATACAATAGGTGCCTACACACCTTCGGTGCTTGGTACATGGGAAAGCATAAAGACTATTTTCTTGTGAAACGTACTCCAATAGTCTTTGTTTTATTTACAACTTCAAAACATATTTTTTGACAGTGCATTGACTTTCATTGCATAGAAAAGATCACCTGGGACATTTTGGACGTTTTTTGAAAGTCATGCAGGTTTGGAACATCATGAGGATGAATCAGTTGCGATGACAGAATTGTAATTAACCCTTTAACCCCAGGTTCCTCCAGAGCAAATGTTCCAGTAATAAGTGTACGGTGAGTCACTTTGGATAAAAGCGTCTGCTAAATGAAGATTTCAGAGCCAGTGAAACCAAACGTTCTCAAACCATTCAGGTCATCTGCACTTTTAGAAAAACCTCACGTCTCCAGCCCTTTGTTAAACTCTTCCGTAACTCTCATAAACCTCTCATGAAAAGACAAATGACAAAAGGTACACATTAGCATATAAACTCTGACTCGCATTAACTCCTGAAGACCGTTGAGGTTCTTCATCCTCCTCTGTGCGGCCGGATCGTCTCGTGGGTATTCCTGAAACCTGTCACCCTAGGCTACAAATTCAGCTTTAAATATCTTGTTTCCCGGCAGATGCTTCAGAGTTTCTCATATCAACAAGATAAGCATTTGTGCTGACTTCGCTCAAAAGAGTTTTGGCTATACAGTTTCACTCCCAACAAACCACTAACAAGGCACACATTCGATACACCACACCATATTTTTGTCTGTTACTGTTTTTTTGACTCCTAAATTCTTGTCATGTCGTGGACAAGGAAACCGGTTACTGTACAACTTGAAAGTTAAAATTTATTGACATTTTAAGAAAGAAATCATTTACCTGTTGAGAGTCTGTGTAATTGGATAGCTGAGCTCCAGAAAATCAGTTATGAGGTGGCTTTCACCGTTACAGATTTGAAAAGCAAAAAGGCGCGAAAAAACAACCACCAACCATTTCAGCATCAGTCTTCAAGACAATACAGAACTCTTACAACATGTAAAGAACCTTTAAATAACCATCTTTTTTAAGAGTGCATGTCAGACCAGACCAGAAAAACTGCCATATTGATATTTTTATCATCTCATAATTTGTCAGCAGGTTTATTAGGCTGCTGTCACTTTAAGACCTGACGCACGGATCCATTACACTGTTACACATGCGTTTTCTTTCTCAACTGTTTACGTTCAGTTCAAACATAACTGACTGTGTTTACGTGAATACTCGGCATTTTGACATTATTTTGTGTGTATTTGACTGTTTAAGCACAATAAAAGAACTCAATTTAGTACTGAGAGGCGGCTTTATGTGGCGCACTTTGGGTGTGAGAACAAAATCTGCGGGAATGAGTAAAATTATGCGCAATATGTGCAATCCCACGCCGAAATTCAAGCCCTGTAAGACCAACAATATTCATCCTGAGCAAATGAAACGAGGCGGTTTGTGTGTAACTCGCTGTCAGAGAGATGAGAGAGAGATAAATGTGTATTAAACCTGCTCACTCCGTGTAACACTTAAGAAAATCCTGAGGATTTAAGGGTTATTTTGTGCAACACCCTTAAGTTTATGGCGATCTTAAGGGGAAATTACACTTACAGTGCTTTATGCAACTGGGCACATATTTTATGCCATTTAAGAACTACAATTTTACTGTAAATACTATAGTAATCTGAACTTGCTGGAGTGAATGGGATGCGATTATTTCAGTCGTCTTTGTATGTCAGTCTGACATCTGAATGGAAAGTGTTTGTCTCGGGACTGTAATACGCAGTTGAGATGTAATTGGCCACTTCCGTATGTCAATCAATCAGAGTTGTTTTCGGCCTGCAGTCCTCCGCAGGTGTTCACGTTAACACTTCTGTGAATGATGCTGTTTTAACATATTGGTGATATTTCAATCGCTGAGCTTCGATGGTAATTAAATTACACCATTTAAAAAGTGCAAATGACTTTATTTCCCTACACATCTCAGCTGTTTTTCATGTATAGATAAATTAGCTGTGAAGAGCGTCTTTCTCCATCATTTACAGATAAACAGGTGCTGCACTGGGGACTTCAGTGTAAGTGCCAGACTGCTGAATTCATGCACTGATCAGTTTTCATCAGCTCAGATTCAAAGATTTCAATCAGGTTTAAGTTGAATAAATGGTTTTGGAATTGAATTTATTTATTCATTTTTAAAATATTCATAATTATTTTAAAATAAATATTTTTTATATATTTAATTCATTACTGTACTTATATACAAAAACATATTAGGTTTTTGTATATAAGTACAGTAATGCATTAAAAATATATATATATATATATAAACATGGCGCATATATATATATATTTATTTATTTATTTATGTATTTTAGATTATTTTGCTCTAAACTCTTAACAAAATATCCTTACAGTATTCCACATATTCTAATTGCTTTTTATTTATTCTTTATAAATGTTTTTTCATAATAATTTATTTAATTATTTATTGCATTAGGTTTGAGATCTCTAATATATTAAAATATATAAGTATCCATGTATTTATACAATTATATACAAATACCATATTTGGTATTTGTATATAAGTTAGTGCATTAATGCAATATAAATATTTATTTATTTATTTATTTATTTATTTTAGGTGCTTTATGATATTTCTTATTTTTTATTTTATTTTATTTCTTACTGTCACCATGTCAGCAACCAATATTTGTAGAAGTTAATTAGAAAAACTTAAGAGAATAACTAGCTGAACATTTATTTTACTTTATTTTATTTTATTTTATCTTAGATTTTTTTGCTCTAAACTCCTAACAAAATATCCTTATACTATTCCATTATTTAATTTTTTATTTATTCTTTATAAATAATTTAATTCATTATTAATTTATTTAATTACTTATTGCATTAAGTTTGAGATCTCTAATATATACAAATATATAAGTATCCATGTATTTATTTTTATTTTTATTTACAAATTTTTGGGCTCTAAACTGTTTTTATTTATTCTTTATATACAATTTTTCTTATTTACTACTTAACGCATTAACTTTACGTGTATATATATATATATATATATATATATATATATCCCTAATATATACATGTATAATTATGCATATATTTCTGTTTTTTATTTGGACATTTTTTTTTGATCATTTAGTAAAATATTATTTTAATATTTCTGACTTTTATCTGAACAGTCATGTGTCTTTTGTATTGCAGCACATCATCTCATGTTCCTCACTTTTGAGTCACTTTGGATAAAAGTGTCTGCCTAAATGTGAGTTGACGCCAAAGTCTTAGTCTCGTAAGTCTCAGTCCTGTGTCCATCATCACTGGAGTCTGTGGGCTGTCCGGATCTCCGGATCTCCAGGTGTTCAGTTCTTCTGTGTGTGATGTATTGATGTGTTCAGGTGTTTGGTCAGCAGAGACTCACCTGTAAAACACACCTGTCAGCAAACACGATCATCACGTCCTCCGTCCCCCGCCCGTCGAAGCGCTCCATCTCTCTGTTTCTCTCCTCCGTCTCCAGGGTAATGCCACTCTCTCTGTTCGTTCTGGCCACCGTGACATACCTGTCTGTTCGACATGCTGTCGCCTAGCAACCTATTGTCTCCTCGCAGCTGTCCATCATTATCAGGAATTGCTTCTCATCTCAAAGGCCTGAATCCATCAAGCTCATTCACACACGGGTCATTCTGCTTCTTTGACTGAGGTGAACTTACATTTCGGCTTATTCCTGCTTCTTTGCAGATTTGCACAGTTTGACGCCGTGTCAGTAAACATGAGCTGCAAATGTAGAACTGTGTGTAGAAACATCAGCTGTGGAGTTTGTGATTGAGTGTGAAACTCCAGAGGACGGAGGAATCGATCAAGTGTGTTTCCCAGAAAACAGAAATGATCGATAAGATTTAAGTTTCTCTCTCAGCTCATAAAACCTGATGGTTCTTCTGACTTCACATGCCTTACTTACAAAAGAGTCAAATAAAAATCATATTAATTGCACCATTAAGATTTGTTTGTAACACAATTTATAAACATGATTTATTTGTAAATGTATTTTGTGCCATTTCATTTCATTATTTTATTTTATTTTATTTTATTTTATTTTATTTTATTTTATTTTATTTTATTTTATTTTATTTTATTTTATTTCTCACTGGCACCATGTCAGCAGCCAATATTTGTACAAGTTAATTAGAGAATAACTAGCTGAACCTTTTTTTATTTTATTTTATTATTTTATTTTATTTTATTTTATTTTATTTTATTTTATTTTATTTTATTTTATTTTATTTTATTTTATTTTATTTTATTTTATTTTATTTTTCACTGGCACAATGTCAGCAGCCAATATTTGTACAAGTTAATTAGAAAAACTTAAGAGAATAACTAGCTGAACATTTTTTTATTATTATTTTATTTTATTTTATTTTATTTTATTTTATTTTATTTTATTTTATTTTTTTATTTCTCACTGGCACCATGTCAGCAGCCAATATTTGTACAAGTTAATTAGAGAATAACTAGCTGAACATTTTTTTATTATTATTTTATTTTATTTTATTTTATTTTATTTTATCTTTTTATTTTATTTTATTTTATCTTATTTTTTTATTTATTATTTTATTTTATTTTATTATTTTATTATTTTATTTTTATTTTATTATTTTATTTTATCTTTTTATTTTATTTTATTATTTTATCTTATTTTTTTATTTATTATTTTATTTTATTATTTTATTTTATTACTCACTGGCACCATGTCAGCAGCCAATATTTGTACAAGTTAATTAGAAAAACTTAAGAGAATAACTAGCTGAACCTTTTTTTATTTTATTTTATTATTTTATTTTATTTTATTTTATTTTATTTTATTTTATTTTATTTTTCACTGGCACAATGTCAGCAGCCAATATTTGTACAAGTTAATTAGAAAAACTTAAGAGAATAACTAGCTGAACATTTTTTTATTATTATTTTATTTTATTATTTTATCTTATTTTATTTTTTTTAATTATTTTATTTTATTTTATTTTATTTTATTTTATTTTATTTTATTTTATTTTATTTTATTTTATTTTATTTTATTTCTCACTGGGACCATGTCAGCAGCCAATATTTGTACAAGTTAATTAGAGAATAACTAGCTGAACATTTTTTTATTATTATTATTATTTTATTTTATCTTTTTATTTTATTTTATTATTTTATCTTATTTTTTTATTTTTTATTTATTATTTTATTTTATTTTATTATTTTATTATTTTATTTTTATTTTATTATTTTATTTTATCTTTTTATTTTATTTTATTATTTTATCTTATTTTTTTATTTATTATTTTATTTTATTTTATTATTTTATTTTATTACTCACTGGCACCATGTCAGCAGCCAATATTTGTAGAAGTTCATTAGAAAACCTTAAGAGAATAACTAGCTAAACATTTTTTTATTTTATTTTATTTTATTTTATTTTAATTATTTTTTTTCTTCTCACTGGTACCATGTCAGGCTGTGAATGTGATTTTAAGGAAATAAAGCACCCACCACTGATGAAATTGTAAACACTTGGCTGAATAAGCGTTTAATGCCGATGGTGTTTGAATGGATCCAAACTGGCTTCATCCCAAAGAGTCCCTTCAGGATTCAGTAACGCCTCAAAGTTTCTCTCTTTATTATCATTAAAGTTGCTCTCCTGCGTTTGGCAGCTGCTGTTTTCCGGCCGTATACAGAATGATGAATGTCGTTTGCCCAGATGTTTAATCAGTCGGACACAAGACGTCTTTTTATGTTTATTGGTGATTCTTCAATAGCAGAGATGATTTGAAAGAAAAATCAACCATTCAGTTTTAAAGGATGGATTATAATAAGTTTAAACTTTTTATTGTGTCTCTTTAGTTACTTTTTCCTCATTTTTAAGAATGTTAAAATGTATTTAATTATTTAAGTGTTTAATTATTTTTGGCTTGTTAAATTTTCTTTTCATAATATTTCATAATTCCTTTCAAGTTGTTATGGAAACGAGAAATTACACTTTTACCAGAGCATCAGACTGACAGGCAGAAATTAATTTAGGACTTTTCAAATAAATTTTAGGTTTAAAGTTAACTTGAGTAAATGTCATTTTATGTGAGCGGAAGTAAAATAAATTTACTTTCACATTTAATTGCTTAGTATTTTAAGGAAGTACAATAACTTTTGGTGATGTTTTGTGTGTGATGTTTTATAATTAGATTTTTAATTTTCTTTCATTATTCAATATATTAACTTCAGTAACACCATTAAATTGAGCTGGAATAACCTAGTTTTGTAGAAAGAGGAAATGATCACTAGTTGAAATATTTATTTATTTAATTTTAATATATTTAGTTTTTTGCCATCATTTCAAGACCCCTGGCAGATTCCTTGTTCAGCTCCTCATCAGCTTCCGTCCTCCATCTTAGCTCAGCAGAAGCGCTCATATCCTCTCAGGCAGTAGTTGACCCACATCGGACACCTATAGGACGTCGAGTTTGATGGGATGTTTTTCCAGTTGGGATTCAGATGAACTGCTGACTCAGTTAATACAGCTGAAGTACTCTCAACAACCCTCATTTATTTCATTCATTAAGAGTCTGAAGTCATCTGGTGTGTGTTGGCATTTGCAAGACATTTGTGTTCAACTATGAGCACTTCAGCCTTTTTATAATAAAAAGAAAAGCATTAATAAAAATTCGCACCTGCTGTATCTGAGGTTGTTGCAGTGATGAACGTCAGCCAGCGTTGTGTCGCCGCCAGCGCTGCGTCCGGTGCTGAGTGATGATTATGTCAGAAGTCTGACGTCCATCAACGCCAAGAAGCTGACAGTGAGAAGACCGATCATATCAGGCCGTAACTTAGTTACCATGTTAATGAAATGCTTTGAGCGCTGTGGCAAAATCAACTCTTGACCTTGATGTGTATCTTTCAAAGAAGAACAAATCCATAAGTGATTTTATTAAATACCATCCTCAACGTCAAATCACATGAGTCTAACGGCCCACTGAAGTACATCAATATACTTTAATGTCACGCTAAAATCAGTTTGAGTTGACGTATATCATCTGGACTCACTCCTATAGTCCCTTGAAGCAAATGTTTTGCATTAGCGATGGCATAGCTCCCTATACTGCAGCAGAAGTGATGCATTATGGGAACTCGGCCATTCCCCTCACCTGCCCCCTCATTCCGCCCGCAAATTCAATTTCCCTTGGATCATTTCCAATTTATCCAGTGCTGCGATATACACCAATCTTAGCCTGCCAATGCTTCTTTTCAAGGGTGCGCACACACACACACGTATGCCAGCAAACGAACCCACAGCCTGGTTAAAAAGACGCCTTAAAGTGGGTGTTGGCTACTGAAAGTTAATTTGGTCGACTTTTAGGAGAACATTAACATATAGATGGCCTAACAGACGTGGCCTAAAAGCCATAAAAGAGTAAACCGAGGCCGACTACCGTGAGCACACACTCGTACAGCTCTTGTGTTTCACACACTTTAGTCTCTTGTTTACGTGTCGTTCTGTAACTCTTATTTTAAGGCGTCTGAGAGCCCTTCAGTGTCTCTGACAGCTCTGGATGATGGTAATCCCCGGGACAGGTGCCACGGCACAGGACAAATTGCCGTCCACGCTGCCGTACGGCTTGAGCAAATCCCCTGTAACTGCTAACGCTTCTCTGGCTGCTTTCGCTGCTAAACGTCGCAACTTTTTTCCTTAGATGAGCAGATCTTTGGCTAAACATACAGTAACACTGTTGTTTTGATGGTCAAATAATGTTAAAGAGAGATTTTCAAGCTCAAAAAGGATACAGAAGCACTATAAACCCTTGTGAAAAAGAAGTACACTTCGGCATACTTTTAAAAAGAGGAATATATCCACTTTTACATGGTGATTGAACATAAGTGTGGTGTTACACAACCACCCTATAATGGTAAAAATCCACTCGCTCCTTTTTTTATATTCCACATAAATCATAAACAGTGTCTCACAATGTCTTTTGCGTTTTCTATATATTGTGATGTCATGATTTAACAGGTCCCGCCCACTACTGGTGATGGAATCTGCTCTATTAGCTTAGCTCCGCCCCTGATTGAGCCGCACACAGTCCGCCATGTTTATCTCCTTGCTAGAGCAGCTAGTGGAAGCACAAGAAGGTCTCAGCTATAAACAATCTAAATGTTCTCTTGTTGCAATGAGCACAGAACGTGTTTTTCTATTCCGCTGCGCTACTTTTCCATTGCTTTTCTATGTAAATGCGCTAAACGACGTGTTTGATCGTTGCACTCACGTTTCACATGCTTTACGCTGCATTCACACAGGGCGTCGGCGTCAACGCTTGATGGAGGGTATGTATGAAGCTTAGTGCTGATGTGACCGTCATAGTGACAACAGCATCTAGGGTATTTGCATAAGGTGATCTGATTGGCTGACGCCTGTGTAGGCGCTTGAAAAGTTGAGAAATTTTCAACCTCTGCCACGAGCAATGCGAGTGAAACGATGTGACAGAACCCACAATTCAGTTCGGCAACGCGTGACATCAACCATTCAGAGTAAATGAGAAGCGTTAACGTGTGTGCATGCAGCGTTACAGCATCTCACGCAGGAAACGGCGTTCTAAAAACACAGCGCTCAACTTAAAGGAAGTTTAGCTTTTAAAAAAATGTGTGAATGTGTGAATTACCCTGAATGCATGGGAGAGAAAAAAAAGATAAGGTAATGTACTGTTTCTCCTGTTTTGTAGGTGTCAGAGTTCCTGAGGCACGACCTCTGAAGGCTCTGCCCTCTTCTGGAAAGGGGGGCGGGGAGCAGCAGCTCATTTGCATTTAAAGACATACATACACAAAAACAGAGTGTTTCTGCTTCCACCCATAGGGCATTTAGGCATGGTATAATAAATGATCTGTGGGGTATTTTGAGCTGAAACTTCACAGACACATTCTGGGAACACCAGAGACTTATATTACATCTTGTAAAAAGGGGCATAATAGTTCATAACAGGCATAAAAGTTAAGTGCGAACTGAATGTAATGCTTTCTGTGGGTTTTTTTACAATTAAATGATAATGTATTATAGTTTAAATGTATATTAAATGCAGAACTTAAGAGTGTTTTTGACCCACTTAAGTACATCATTATATGTAATTTCATAATTCTTTTTTCTTTGAAATATAGCTAAGTGTATTGATGAATATACTAAGAAGCATTTATGATAAACTAAAATATACTTTAATGTCATTTCTGTTGAAACCTGTATTTAAATATATTTGTAATTGCATATTTGTAATGATGAAGTTGCAATTTAGAACATTTAACATATATTAACTTTTTAAAGTAGGTTTTAAAGTAATATCAAATCACACAGTTAAAAATATAATCAAGTACTTTACATGTGCTTTAGTATGTTAGTCGACACATCAAATTAGGTGCACTTTTTTAAAGCATGAGAAAAGATTATTAAAACATAATTATTTAAAATGCACTTTAAATTAAAACGTGTCATACGATAGATTTGTGCAGGAAACAGACTGAAATTTAAGTCGATATTCATAGAAAATAAATACATTTTTCTTTTGGGTCAAATCTTTTAACTAAAAAACATGAAAAATGATTTGTTCATGAATCATATAAATCCTTTTTAAAGCTATAGTGTCTCATTTGGGGCTTTCTGCATGAAAAACACCAATACGTTCATTAAAATGTATTCTTTTATTTACCACAGAAAAAAGAATGTTTTTGTCACATGGTTTTAGAACAACATGAAGGTGAGTAAATGATGGCAGAATATTCTCTTTTTTTGTGTGCGCAGGATTCCATTAGAACCTGAATGTTAGCAATCGTTTGTCAACATTACACGGCAGCATTGTTTGTAATCCCTGACACCAATTTCAGCTCTGGCTGTGTGTTTGTGTTGATCCGTGCACATATGTCGCAGGAGCTGCCAAGTTCACATTTGACACGGCTCCATCAAACAGTGTTACCAAACAATTTCCCGGAGAGTTGAGCACAGCGTGGCCGTGTCGCGTCGGCGTCGCATGCTGTCGGCAGATACACAGACGGCTGTCTGACTCTGTTAGCTCACCCTGATCTGCGCTAAACATTTGCTAAAAATGACACAAACACGTCATCAACACAAAGACTGAAATGAGAGAAGGGTTTATTATCTTTGAAGATTATGAATTTAATTCTAAGGTTTATTTTTACTTAAAAACAAAAAATAGATTTATTCTACTTGATGTATCTGTGCACTGCAGTAAAAAATATCGTATTTTAGAAGAACTTGCATTCACATTTTCATCAGCAATGTTGGCAAACTCAGTAATCTATAAACAGGACAGTTATAGGATTAAAGGGGACCTGTTATGCCCATTTTTACAAGATGTAATATAAGTCTCTGGTGTTCCCGGAATGTGTCTGTGAAGTTTCAGCTCAAAATACCCCACAGATCATTTATTATATCATGTTGTAAATGCCCATTTTTGAGTGGAAGGAAAAACATGCTGTTTTCGTGCATGTATCTTTAAATGCAAATGAGCTGCTAAAAATGAGCAGGGAAAGAAAACACAATAAATAAATGTATTTAAATAGTACTAATTATAATTTACCATTTTTACACCATGTCATATAATTAACTTAAATAAAAAGTTGATGCATCAGCCATTTCACAACAATTTTAAAGGCGTCTCATCCAATCAGATTTTAGAGCATTAGTTAACATGAAGTAACAATGAAAAATGCTTCTAAAGCATGTTAATTTCAACATTTACTAATGATTAAAATCAAAAGTTGCATCTGTTAACATCAACTAACAATTAACAGTTGTATTTTTGTTGACTAACGTTAAGAAACGTTAAGATACTTACTGTAACCAATGAATTGCTCATGCATTAACAAATGGGACTTTATTGTAAAGTGTTTACCGATATATTAATACATTATGAATATATTCATTGTTAGACCCCTGAGTCGTGACTATATATATTAAACGTCCTTATTTGCTTTTAAAGAAACAGTGACGTTAATTCTGTACCACTGAAACACCACTTTTCTATCATTAATTCTATGTTGTGTGTTTGGATTAGTTTGTGTTGTTGGACAGTGATTTTGTCTATATAAGTGTATTTTATTGTTTTTGTTTACTCAGGCGTCAGGAGGAAATGACATCACAGATGTGATCGTGTTGTGAGCTGACGATGATCGTTGAAGAAGCTCAATCAGCAGGTTTGGTCAGCTTCTCCAAAAACATCTAGACTGCTCATTAGTGATGGGAACGTTTACAGACGTCGACCACATTAATATAAACTCGTTAAGTCATTCATCAGTTTTGTGAAGGTCACTCATGATTGTGTTGTGGAACGGCAATTCTAATTTTAGTTTAGTTTAAGTATTTCATCTGATATTTATATTTTATTTTATTTCAGCTTTATTTCAATGAATGTTTTAGTTAATAATAACCCTGTTCCAAAGCACAAAATAACATTTGTAAACACTAACGCAGAGTTTTTACCCCTAAATATTGAATGCATTCTCCTCCTGAAGTCTGTTAAATAACATATTTTATTCATAATACAATTTGACATCATTTTCATCATCTATGGTGGTGTTTATGCCGTTCTGAGCTGAACTGAATGCAGAATTACACACTCTTAGAAAAAGGTTCAGTGGAGTTATATATTGAACTCTAGAGTTCTTGACGCAGTTTTAAAGAACACTTTATGTCCAAAAGGTTCTATATAAGGAGAAAATTATTGCATTGTCTTATGATACTTTTATGTTTAATGGGTCATTTCAGTTTTTCTAGTGATAAAGTATGTTTATGAGCTGCTTAAGTTAAAAGTACATTAAAACAAAATGAATTAATTAACACTAAATCCATAGAATGATCCCATGATGTAACCCCAATATGAAGCACCTGATGGAACCCTTTAAGATTCCATATAGAATCTTTTCTTCTCAGAGTCGCCCGTTTCTTCCTCAAGATCAGATCGATTGACATTCGCAGCCAAAAGAACAGTAAATCAATGCCTGAGATGGCTTATCAATTTCCTCCTGGTTACATGACGGCACCGCTTTCTTCTGCGAGGGTTTGTTTTAAATGTTTCAAGTGAACTTCGGTTTGTTGATGTTTTAATAACGCTTTGCTTTTATGCTGTAAAATAGGTTTTAAATTAATAAAGCACAACAGAAGATTCCCAGGGTGTGGAGAATATTTCAGGCTGAAGTGAATTCTCTCTCTCTCTCTCAGATTGAGGCTGTTTGTTGATCATCAGATCCATTGTGCATCTTTGTTACATTAATATTTATGTGTTTATAGGTATTACGTCTGTTTGCGATCTTGTTTGATTTGCACTGTTCCCAGTTCAGTTTCCTGTGTTTGTTCATCTGTTGCCATGGTTTTTGATTGGCCCTTATGTGTCACACCTGTGTCTGGTTAATCATCCCGTTTAGTCCCTAGTGTTTCTCTGTGTATTTTTAGGGGCCAAGCACTGAAGGTGTGTAGGCACCTATTGTATCCGTTGGCGTTCTTATTCTTATTCTTCGTTCTTCTTTTTCTTCCGCTCTGGAAGTCTATGGCAGCACATAGAACTGCTTGCAGGAAAGTTATGAAATTTGGCACACAGATAGAGGACAGTCCCAACATTAACTACCACAAATTTGGTGTCTCTAGATCAAACTGTCTAGCGCTACCACTTGTCCAAAATTTTCACTCATGTTTACGCTCATAACTTTCGAACCATAAGGGTTAGAAACAAAATTCTTTTTCCTCTGATTCTTTGACTCAATATGATTCAATTGCACCCTATGACGTCATTTTCTGTCATGAAACGCCAAATTTTCCCACCAAAAAAAAAAAAACAAACTACTTTTTCGAACTCCTCCTAGACGGTTGCTCCAATTTTCATGAAAGTCAAATCAGATCATCTTCAGACTATGCTGGCAAAAAGTTATTAAAAGCTTTTTGATGAACCCAACCATTCTCAAATAACGCGCAAACAAATTCGAAGAAGAGCATGCCAAATTGGACGCGAGGCTATATCTCTGCAACGCTTTAGCGCATTCTGACCAAACTTGGTACATGTCATCACAAGCATGACCTGAGGCTACATTCGAGGCGTTTCGGCACAGCGCCACCTACTGGCCCGGAGATTGCAAAAATGGCTATTTTTGCTTATAACTTCCAAACAGTTTGGTCAAAAACTAGTCTTGTTAGATTTAGGACAGCATGACGAGTTGAATGATATCCAATTTTACCATCGGCCATTTTGGGCGTCGGCCATTTTGCATTTTGTAGCAAAATGCTGTATTTTTTGAACGCATTAGCATATCATTACAAAACTCGGTATGGGTCATCAGCATGATGCCCTGAAGGTGCCTGAGAAGTTTCGAGACAGTGCCTCCTAGTGGTGAAATCAAATTTTCATATGCTCATAACTTTTGATGTGGTTGACTTATTTTCTTCTCCTTAGATTCCTGAATCCTTGCCGAGTCCAATGATACGAAACATGCTAGTTTTCACCTTATTCTTTGTGCAACGATGCGATTTAGCATTAAAACAACGTTTGCGAATATCTTCGAAACCGTTAGTCCGATCAAGACGAAACCACCGCAGGAAATTCGGAAACATAGGTCATTGGATTGGCTATATGTTTAAGCCCAAATGCCAAAATTTTGATAGGAAGTGGCAAAAAATGCAATCAAAGTCGTGCATGGGTCATTTTTTTTTATGTACTCATACATATACATGTCTATAACTTGTAAACGAAATGAGATATTTTCACTAAATTTGACGCTTATTTATGGGCACACTCTGCGCCTGTTGGTGGCGCTATAACTGAACAAAATATTAAATTGCCACTAACTACAATAAAGTATATGGAATAAAATGCTATATTTTACTGATGATTTTACTTCTTGCTTGCTTCTTTGTGCTTGTGCTTGGCCTCTTAATGACCGCTTGCAGCTATATTTATCCTTGTGTTTGTTTCAGTCTTGGTCAGATCTCGTCTATTATAAGTGGTTGTTCTGTTCATCGTGTTTTTGTGTCCTGTATTCCTGAGAAGTGTGACTTTGAGTTTGATTTGATTGCGAATAGATTCAGCCTTTATTTCCATCTTTTATTCAACCCCTTGCTGACAATGCCAGTGCATTGCTATACAGTTGCTAGGGTGTTCTGGACGGTTGCTAGGTGATTGGCAAAAACCATATTAACGGATCGCATAAAAAAGTAATACGGGTTTGAACAAACCCTTAACCTATACTGTAAAAAACAATTATTTAAAAAGTGGAAGACTGTAAAAAATGCTACTGTAAAAACCTGTTAATTGGTTAAAGTAAATTCCCTTGCTATATACATTTGTTACATGTAATTTTACAGTAAAATACTGTTAAATTTATAGTTTTTGGAACAAAAATTCATCTTATAATTTATAATTTTATGTTTTTTTACAGTGTTGGTATGAATCTCTGATGATTTGACTCAGCAAACACTACTTTTTATGATTAATGATTGTTTCCAAACAGGTTTCCCAAATGCTTTCCCAATATTGCATTGATTGGATAAACAGTCTTGCTAGCATTCAGTGTTATTTTTTATTTTAATTTTAGTTAAAGTTTTGGTAGTTTTGTTGTGTGTTTTTGTCATTTTGATAATGTCCAATTTTTTATTTTTTTATTTAAGTTTTAGTTGTTTTAATACAAGTTAAACTAAATGAAAATGAGACGTGTTGGCAACTAGCTGATTGTTTTAATATTTTATTTTATTTCAGTTAACATTTTTTTAATAACCCTGGTATTTTATCATTCATATCCACACCTCATTTATAAGAATAGAAGTATAAAATGTATCAAAAGAGGTGCCATTTGAGTTTTTCTATGCAAATTTCTTTCTTTAAATAACCAAAGCTGATGTGTGAAGTGCTCAAAAAGGCTTGTATTTTTGCATTGCAAAAAGTTTGATCAACAAGAGCGCTCTATCCTCATCATTAAAGCCTGTGTGGATTTTACAACAGCAGTTATCAGAGATTTAATGTTGAACGGTTTGACTTTGATCGGAGCACAGCAGAGACTGCTGCAGTTTTCCGGGCATCCCGCCCAAGACGTAAATGAAGGTAAAAAGTCTTATGAGAAAATGTGCCAAAAAATATGATGGAGATTTATAAGATATTGAGTTATTCCTAAATATCTCTCTTATGATTAGATATATCTCCAATCCACTTTGCATTACAATGTTCATGATACAGAGTAATTACTTTAGTGAGCAATTTAGACTGATTGCTTTATTGATTAAGTCCTTTAACATGATTACATGAGCGGAGTAATTCAAAATAATCACTTATTATTATATTGTGGTGCTTCTTGTAATTGTTGGTACACTTGATTATTGTTATTGCTGTTGTAAATAATTCTAACATTTAATGTGTTACACAGATATTGCAATGTTAAGATAACTATTAAAACACCCCACAAGACTTCTTGCAAATTGTTCAGATATTGCATATGAAAAGGCAACTGCTAATTACTGCATGTTTCATTATGTTAAATATTAAATAGTGGCTAAATATTAAATATTGGAGTTAATGTAAATGCCACTAGGGTTTTTGTGATTTCAAATGAAGTGAAAAATGAGGGAAATATCTTCAGTGTTTGGACACTTTGCACGCCTCTTCTCCCTCTTTTGCATATATATTTGTATCTCTGTGAAAATGTGCATCTCGCTCTCTTTTTAATGAAATAAGGTACTGATGAAAAAGCAGTGCAAATATTCACCTGTTAAATATTTTATATTCTGTGTAAATTTAATACTAATGTTGGACCTCAGAGAAACGCTGGAGGAAAGTTTTTAAGATCCCATATTATGCAAAATCTTGATGTTGTTTTTGTGATCTAGAACAGGTTTTCCTGCTTGAATGTTGATTATTTTCCTCATATTCTCTATTGTTGCAGCTCCTCTTTTCCCAGTCTGTCAGTAACGCTCTGTTTAGTTCCTGTCTCTATGAAGCCCCTCCTTCTGAAAAGCACAATGTGCTCTGATTGGTCGGCTGGAGTAGTGTGTTGTGATTGGTCATTAGGGAAATGTCCCACCCCTTACCATAACCGCCAGTTTCAACACACTACTAACTAACTCAACCAGGCCCCGCCCCTTTATTATTTAAATGATGACAGAATTAATTTTTGAGTGAATTAACCCTTTAATGACGCCATTAAGCAGTGTGTTTTTAGCGTTAAATCCAGAGTTTTGTTATGTGACGTGTTAAGCATGAGTGTTAATGTCTTTGGCTCAGTGTTACAGCAGGAGCTCTTCTGGAAACGAGTGCCGGACTGTTTCTAACGGCTCTGACGAACACTACGAGCTAATGATGTATTTTCTGTCACGGTCGGACCTGTTCTCCGCTGTTAATGTCCACTGGAGCTTTTCCAGAAGCGTTTTTACCTGCTGCTCTGTTCTACACAGACAAATGGAGCCTCGCCTCACGAGTGGCTTTTAACACAGATCAATTCTTGCTTTCCACTTCCATTATTGTTGCGTTTTAAGCCCGGAGAGCGTGAATCTGTGGCCAAAGATAGAGACAGACGGCTGAGGCATGTCCCGCAATCGTACCGGCCATTAGTGTTGAAAACAAGTGCATTTGCACAGAGATGATCACTAATGATCACCATTTCATTTGATGTTTTCTTTATCAAAATGATGGTTTATCATTCATTATCCCTATAACCACCTGTCCTCAATACATGAGTGATATGCAAAATAGTATTTTTTACTACCAAACACCATTTTTCTGCAATTAAGCAAACCTTTTTTGGGTGTTATTCCAAAATTTTGTTTTTTATGTGTGTACAACTGTGCTAGGTAACCATGTGCTGATTAGCATCTTTGAGCTAGGCTCAAAAGTATCTAAAATGGTCACTACCGAAACTTCACCATGTTTCGGTTGTGACTGTTTTGGTAGTGACATCATTGTTTTGGTAGTGACAAAAGGGAACATAATCATTTATTTGGGGGAAATAAACAAAATATTAGTACAGTTATGCAAATCATTAGTGTTTTAGTATGCGAGTTAAAATTCTGTAATGTGATGTTGTCGCTACCAAAACATTACTGTCACTACCGAAAATCTGCAGTCATGACCGAAACATGGGATGTTTTGTCAAAAATAAAGTATATTGAATTATCAACTAAGATGTTATTATAGTGTTTGGTTCAATGTATATTCAAACTAATGAATCCTTCACTTTGAAATCAGTATGATAAACTTTATGCCTTTTACAAAGAAAGATTGGATTCAAAATACAACAAATCTCATAAATTACACTTGAAATATTGTTAAAATTGTAATTGTTATTGATTTACCTGTGAAAACTTTTTAATAAAATAGCAAAAAAATATATTCCCAAGGTAGATGTAAACAAAATCTTAATAGGTCAATGTAACCCTTCTTATTAAATTATTTATTATTGTGTTTCGGTAGTGACAAATTTTGGGGAGAGGAAAAATATTCCAAAACTTTCTGAAAATACAATATGAGAATTAACTGAACAATTACTAGAAATGTGTACCTTGGATATTATACAATTTGCATACCTACAAAATTTGAGATGTTTCCATATGTGACTTCTGTAGAATGGCCCATATACAAAATGGGGTCAGTGAGATTTTTTAAATGTTTTTTTCTGCTCACCATCAAAAGTGACGTAAAAATTGTGAAATATTATTAAAATTTAAAACAGCTGTTTTCTATGTGAATATATGTTAAAATGTAATTTATTTCTGTGATCAAAGCTGAATTTTCAGCATCATTACTCCAGTCTTCAGTGTCACATGATCCTTCAGAAATCATTCTAATATGATGATTTGCTGCTCAAGAAACATTTCTGATTATTATCAGTGTTGAAAACAGTTCATATTTTTGTGCAAATGAATTCAGATTATTTTATTTAGTTTTGAATGCTGTTTAGCTCCATTTCTCAAGAATCAGTGGCTTGTTGTGAATACGCATTAACTATGAACTCTAGTATGGTCTGAAAGCATGAAAGCCTAACCTTGTCTGCATCGTTCATTGGGGAATCGCTGTTGTGTGACTTTGCTCGAATCGAGCAGCACGGCATGTTTTATTCATACTGATTTCTCGCTGTTCTGCTCAATCAAAATCTCTGATCATTTGTGAAATGAAATGTGACATCAGCAGCGGCAGAAATAGATCCTCACCTGTCACAAACACTAATTGTCTCAGTGGTGATTGTGAATCCTGGTACCATGAAATGGCTTGTTTTCTTTGTTTCTTTATTTTATCCTGCAGATCACATTCTCGCTGCCCGCTTTCTTCTTGTCCTTCTCTGAGGTCTCTCAAACAAACAAAGACTTCTGTTTCCCAGTGGATAATTTTATTTTATCTGCTTTTCACTTCTTTTCACCTTGTTTACACAGGACGATGCACTAAAAAATCTGAGTTTTGGTTTCTTCCAACTGAAAACTGCATCAACTTCTCATTTCTTCCATTTCTTTTGCAGTTTTCACTTGAACGAAACCAACAGTCTTGGTGAGATATTTTAGTGTGTAAACAAGGTGAAAAGCAGTGAAAATTTGAAAGTAAAATTAGGCATTGGGAAACAGAAGTCTTTGTGCTAAACAGTGAAATCATAGTGAATTCATTTAGTAGCAACAGAGTGCAACAGTTGGGTTCTGGAAGTAAAAACTCCATTCATTTTCTCCATAGGGAAATTGATTTTGAACGATAAACATAAACCTTTAAAGACAGCCCTACTGTGAGCTACGAGGTTGTTAATTAATGGTATTTTCTTCTGCTGAAGCCGTAAGCCCACATTATTTCAGCTTATTTTTAAAATAATTGTATTTAACAGTGGAATTCCTGGTGAAAAACTACATTACCCATGAGGCTGTACCGAAAATTACACCAATCAGAGTTGAAAAAAGCAAAATGCGCCAAAAGAGCTCTTTAGCTCCACCCACTCACATGAAGTACTGCGAATGACTTAATCGTGTCGATCTCCCTACACTCTCAAAATACTGAAATGTTTGTATATATAGGCATATTTTGCAATAAACTTAAAATATGAAATATGAATTGATTGAAAATTTGAACTTGCATTAAGCATTTACAGTTTTTATAAACATTTGTAATATACATTTACAGTTTTTTTCATTGTCAATACTCTTTGTGCCAATCTCCAAACAAATCATCAAATGATTTTAAACATATAAACAGGTATAAAATAATAACATCATTGACTTATAGAAGACATAAAATCAAAAGGTAACTTTTTCACAATGGAAACAGACATATAGAAACATTTTTCAAGTTCAAGTCTTTCAAAGAATCCTAGAAAAATACACTGAAGACTGGAGTAATGATGCTGAAAATTCAGCTTTGATCACAGGAATAAATTACACTTTACTATATATTCACATAGAAAACAGCTAGTTTAAATTGTAAAAAATATTTCACAATTTTTACTGTATTTTTGATCAAATAAATGCAGTCTTGATGAGCAGAAGAGACTCTTTCAAAAACATTAAGAAAATTTTACAAACCCCAAACTTCTGAATGATACTGTATATTTAGTATTTGATAATGTGCAAGTTGTACATTACACTACTGTAACGTGTTATACAGCACTCATAAGTGAGACATGAAATGTGTTATACTTTCCCATTTAATGAACTGATTCGACTGAATGCCATTCTGCTGATTAAACCAAATGCTCTCATTTCATGTCACAATAATCTTTGTGTTTTGAATGATCTGTGTTAAATTTGGTGGTCGTCTGAAAATGCAGCACTTGTTAAAACAGTCCTGAAGTGACTGAAAATCTAAAACATTCTTTTCAGAATTAAACAATTTGCTTTGGAATACTAAGTAACATAAGTATGTTAAATAAATGAAAATGCTCTCTCTCCAAAAAATAAATCTCACATTCTTCAAAGAAAGCACCTCATGGTTTCCACCATGAAGCAGCATCTCTCCATCTGTGACCTCAGGCAACCTTCAGTCAGGAATTATTCAACAAAGCAAAAGAGAGAGACGGCTATGAATGAGAAGGAGTTCATCCATTCAGCTTCTGCTGGGATCAGCACACCGGACACGGCAGACGTCCATGTCAGCTCGTGTTAGAGGTCCACCGTTACCAAGAGACCAAGACCACTTTCACATTCTCTTTCAACAAGAATGCCAGAAAGAGAAATCCATTAATTTCTGACAAATTAAAGCCTTAGTTAGTCGATTTCTGATTTGAACATACACAACATCTGCAAAGTTACAAACAAACGAGGGTCAATTCAACGCTGGATTTGCACAAAAGATTAACATGACGGCACATGCTAGTCGATGAGTTGAATCAACTCCACAGCAACTACATAAATTTATCCACTAACCATTCAGAAACGTCCAGTTTCATTCTAAAAGTTGTAACTTCTTCCTGAGTCTCTCCATCAGTGTCCGACTCCGGTTTGAACAATGTAAGGCTGAACACCGTTACTGACAATCCTCATTTTGGCTGTGTGAGATTCTCCAGCTTTGTTGTTGTTGAGCAACCGAAGCGTGAGCTGTTAAAGCTCCGCCCTCTTCTGGAAAGGGGGCCGGGAGCAGCAGCTCATTTGCATTTAAAGGGACACACACAAAAATGGCGTGTTTTTGCTCACACCCAAATAGGGGCAAATTTGACAAGCTATAATAAATGATCTGTGGGGTATTTTGAGCTGAAACTTCACAGACACATTCTTATAGACTTACAATACATCTTGTGAAAGGGGTATTATAGGTCACTTTTAAATAGTCTATGATCTATAAATCTTATCTGTAGCAAGTTAGCTCAAAAGGGAAATATTAATAACTATTCATAACTTATTATTTATGAATATTTGGATCATTTAATCGGATTTACTTGATGTAGCTACATTACATTACAATCAATTAGTCAGTTCATCCTGTGAACACTCAGTACTGATTATTAATTAATTCTAAGAAAAGGATATTTTTCATGACCACAGAAAAATAATTCTTTCTTAGCATTTACAGCGCTTAGAGCGTGTAACAAGATTGATCATTTAAGTGACAATTTATTTGCAGGCAGGAAGTCAGAACCAAATTTGTATTGTGCACAAGTTTTATTGACTAAATCACAAACACATAACTAAACTGACAAACACATACACACACACAAATCACACGTACATAGGTAAAATGAAAAGTGATAGAATGAAACCGGAAGTGGGAAGAGGGAATGAAGCTATGGAAAAGAGTAATTAAACCAGGAAAGAACCATCAGCGTATCATTTCAAAACACCTCATCAAGAGGGTTTTACTGCTTATCCTAAAACCTCTGTTTAGTGAAAAGATTCGATACTTGCAAGCCTTGCAGTAGCAGCCATCTGTCATTCTGAACAGGTTCTTGGTGATTCTGTGAATCGATGGTGTTGAAGTTGCAATCGATTTCTCCTGTGTTGAATGAAGAAATGATGACGAACTTACATGGTTAGTTTGACTCTTGTAGTGGGGAAAGAGTTCTCTCTCTCTTCTAGATAAGCACATGGCTGGGGTGCAGGTCGAGCCAGAGAGGCCACAGAGCAGCCAGTGGCTACAGAGAATCAGTCGGGATCAAGAGAGTGAGACGGAGCTGTGTGTCGCTCTTTAAAGTCAAGGAGACGTCACACCTCTTAGGGTTGACCTCACCAATGAGAAAGGTGGAATTTCTGAGCGGGAAATTCCTCTTTGTGTTTCTAGCAGGGCCTTTGCATATGTAACTGGCTGGGTTGTTGAAGAAGAAAGTATTAAAGATTCTTGTCATACTAATATGTTGCACAGGTATCGACATATCATATACACAAGCATTTAAATCTTCAAAACACAAACTCGTAGACCCCAAACTTGGTATAGGTGAGGTTACATTAACCATTGGTTCTTATCATAAAATATGCATAAAACAAAATACCATACAAAAGACACTACACAAGACAGCCATAATCATACACACAATGTCCTGGGATTCATGTTCCTTTATAGAACAGTTTGTCTATAAATTGAGGCAGAAGAGTCTGTTTTTACACTGTGGCCTGATTTGAGTGAGTTTGGAGCAGAGTTCTGCATTCTTTTAAGTCATAAACACCATGGCAACCAGGGGCATTTGTTGCAGTTTTTGGGGGATGGTACACAGACCTTTGTTGGGAGAGTGAGTTTGCTGAATTATTCATTAACTATAATGAATAATTTGTGTCTGATTGGTCTAGATGCTACATATCTTATCATTGAAGGACATTATTCCTGCGCGACGCTCCTGTTATTTGAACAGCAGTTTGTTGTTTGGCGTCTTAATGGACTGTAGAATATAAATGAACACAAGAACATGGACAGGACCTTGAAGGAGTCGGATGTTTGTTTTTTTCTACATTGGTTCTTGACTCGTCATTGATTTCTCTCTCATTAATGGTCATTTGTAGAGACTCACACATGCCTCTGGCTGTTTGCCACTGCAGCAGTTCTCTTCTGACGTCTTTACTTCTCTGAAACTCTCCCGACCCTCATTTACTTCCTTCAAACAGACTGACTTCCAATCAGCCTCGTCCTTATGCGCTCTCACTGTCTCTGTGTTTAGTCGATTCATAAATCATCTCATTCATATTCATATAGGTGTGATTCTCAAACAGAGCCACTACTGACTACCTGAAATCAACCTGAAAGATTATTTAAATTATGTTTTATCTGTGAAAACATTCATAACATGTCCTGGAATAAGGAATATGCCCTGGAATATGACTGTTTTGATTAATTGATTGATTGATTGGTTGGTTGGTTGGTCGATTGATTGGTTGATTGGTTGGTTGGTTGGTTGATTATTTGACTGATCGATTGACTGATCAATCAATTGATCAATTGGTTGGTTGGTTGATTGGTTGATTTATTGGTTGGTTGGTTGGTCAACTGATTGATTGGTTGATTGATCGATTGATTGATTAATTGATTGATTGATTGGTTGGTTGGTTGGTCGATTGATTGGTTGATTGGTTGGTTGGTTGGTTGGTCAATTGATTGATTGGTTGATTGATTGATTGATTGATTGATTGGTTAATTGGGTGGTTGGTTGATTATTTGACTGATCAATTGACTGATCAATTGACTGATCGGTCAATTGATTAATTGGTTGGTTGGTTGGTTGGTTGATTGGTGAATTAACTGATTGATTGTTGATTGATTGATTAATTGGTTAATTGGGTGGTTGGTTGATTAATTGACTGATCGATTAATTGATCAATTGGTTGATTGATTGATTGACTGATTGATAAATTGATCGATTGATTTGTTTACTGATTGATTGAAAAGTTTCCTAATCGTTGGACTGACACAAGATGTTAGCTAACAGCCAATTAACTAAGTGATAAAAATAAAAGTTGAATAAAAATAAAATTGTTTAACAATTAATTGTTTCTGAATCAAAATATTCAAATAGTATACAATAATATATATAATATTTACAAAAATACAATTAAAATAATTTTTTTAATTTTACTTTTATTTTATTAAATTATAAAAAATAAATGAAATATATTACCATAGTAAAACTACTGTACTGCAAAATAAAAATGGAGTATTTAATAATTATGATTATTATTTTTGTTATTATTATTAAATACTCCATTTTTAGTTTGCAGACCAACAGTAAAATTACAATTCTAATATTTATGGCTGTCTTGATTTCTTTGGATTCAAACATTAAAACATAGAGCTTTTATTTTGGTGGAAAACCAAAGAGAGACTTTAAAGCTTCTGTTCTCTCTCTCTCTCTCTCTCTCTCTCTCTCTCTCTTAAAAATGAAGAAAAAAAGGTAACATTTTACAATAGGGTTCCATTCGTTAAAATTAGTTAACATGAACTAACAATGACAAATACTTTACTTAAAAACGTTATTAAATGGTTTACCGAAAAAAAGTAATAAAAGAGACACAATAAAACAAATGTTTAAAGCTATTATTATCTATCCTTTAAAAATAGCACTACATGAAAGATGCAACATTTCACTGTAGGAGAAAGTAAAGCTCAGACTTTGGTGGAATGAGTTCATGAACACTATCAAGCTTCACACAGCATCAGACGAGCACAATAAAAGCTTCGGTTTATAATATGACTTTCTATATTCTGTGTTCTGGAGTTATGAGGAACAGACTTCAATTAAGTCTGATTTTGATTTTGACTGAAAATCAGACCCGTGTGCATATTTAAACCTGGCACATTTTGAATATGCAAATGCACAAGGGTTTAAATATGCAGAAATGCAACTAAGGATTCAAAGCTACACTGTAAAATGATTTTTCAAGGCTGTAAGTAAAACAAAGATTATTGAAAATACTACAGCAAAAATATATGTTCTTAGTATTTCTGTCTTGTTTTCCAGTTCAAATATCTAAACATTCTTATTTACTGAGCTTATTCTCAGTCTTGTTTACTGAAATATTGATCAAAATGAAGTGAGCTTATTCTTAAAACGAGAACAAATATCTGCCAGTGTGGTCAGAAAAACAAAACTGTTTATTTTTAACAGTTAATTGAGTTGATCTTAGCAGATTTTTTTTCTTGTTTTAAGCACAAACTTACTTAATTTTGATACTTTTTCAGAAAACAAGACTTAATATCTTAAGCAATTCTGCTTGTCAAGTAAATCTTGTTTTAAGAATTTTTTTGATATTTTTAATAGAAAACAAGACAAAAATACTAAGCAGGATAAACGTTTTTTGCAGTGTATTTCAATCTTTCGCTTCCAAGATACTTGCTGTTTCTTTGAAAATTTTCAATTTCTGAGTGATAATTGTATATATAGACTGTAATATAATGTAATAATGTAATGTAACTATGTGAACGGTTTCTTTTACATCAGCAGTAAGCGATTAGTTTCTCCAATCACAGCCGTCTCACGCTGATGATGTAATTGTACCGTTACTGGCGTGGGCGGCAGTAATGAAGAGCTGTCAGGAGTTTTACTGTCATCATTAATTACAGAAACATTCAAAGTGCTTGAAAGGTTTTTAGTGGGCCAATAAAGTTAATTTATCACAGCCTGTATTTGAGTGACATTTAGCATCGTGAAATGCCAAACATACTTGAGCTGAACGCTGACTATGTGTGTGTGTGTGTACGTCATGGCTTACATGTCACATCTCTCACACACACTATATACACTACTGAGTGCACACTCGAAAGTCTGCACACACTCAAAGACAAAGAATAACAAAGTCGGCCTCCCGCAGGGGCCTGTCATCTCAACACAAGACATCCAGAGCAAGAGGATACAGACTGAAAGATTTCAAACTGAATATCTCCACAAATAACAGAGAGACCCGACATGAACTGAATTCACAATCTGAGCATGAGATGAGTCTAACAGAAACATTACACTTTTGAATAGAATAGAATAGAATAGAATAGAATAGAATAGAATAGAATGTGCATTCAAGTTTGGAGTCTGTAAGATCTCTTCTGCTCACCAAGGCTGCACTTATTTGATCAAAAATACAGTAAAAATAGTGAAACATTTTTACAATTTAAAATATCTGTTTTCTATGTGAATATATAGTAAAGTGTAATTTATTCCTGTGATCAAAGCTGAATTTTCAGCATCATTACTCCAGTCTTCAGTGTCACATGATCCTTCAGAAATCATTCTAATATGATGATTTGCTGCTCAAGAAACATTTCTGATTATTATCAGTGTTGAAAACATTTGAATTTTCAAGATTCTTTGATGAATAGAAAGTTCAAAAGAACAGCATTTATTTGAAATAGAATCTTTTGTAACATTTTAAATGTCTTTACTGTCACTTTTGATCAATTTGATACGTCCTTGATGAATAAAAGTATTAATTTAATCTTACTGAACAGTATAGTGTATATAACATTAGATTATATACTTCAGTTGCTGAGAAAATCAAAGATCTTGTTTTGCATTTACAGGCTTGAATCAACATAAGTCATTTCAACTTTGCTGTGTAAAAGAGTCCTTGTGAAAGTGTTATATGGCAGCGTTACAGAAGCTGAGGCAGAGATCACTTGTTAAAGCTCAAACAGCCACTGCCAGACATAATTAGACATTAAACATTTTATACATAAGGTCTGGTTTTTACAGCCACAGTTTTTACTGTCCACTATACCTGCGGCCAAGTTCTTAAAGGAGAAGTGGGTCATTTCTCAAAGAGAACTGCTGTTTTCAAAAAGATCTGTCATTGGTTGGAAAGATAGAAAGCCCCGCCCCAAACTTATGCCATTGGTTGAGACAGTACTGCTGTGTCGTGATGTTTTGAAAACAGTCAGTTTTTGGGGAAACTATTAAGCTGAGACAGGAGAAAGTATTTAAACATCAAAAAAAAAACAAAAAAAAAAAGACACTTCACCTTTAAGTGTTTTTTTTTTTAATTATAGTCCTTAACTCTTTCCCTGCCAGCGTTTTTTGAACAAAAAGTTGAGGAAATCATGACTACAATCAAATGTGCATAAGCAATGCTTTTATCGCTTGTTTCTGCTCCTTTTTCACCCGTGTTTTGATCTGGAGATACTCTACTCTTTCAGAAGATGTGTAATAGCGCCCCCTACCGTATAACAGTGGAAACACAAAGCTAGAAAATTCTGTCTATGGCAGGGAAAGAGTTAAAAGGAGTCAGCAACCAAACAATCCAGTGACTGCTTTTCCCTTTTACTCATTCACAAAACATTCTTCCTGCTATCTGCTTCCGTCTTCCACAATAGTCAAAAGTGAAAGTTGTTCTGTCTCAAAGGGATGATATTGAATTTTTTCTCTTAGATGGATTGGAAACCACAAATAAATCGAGCTGAACCTGAGACAAAGTGAGACATGAGACAAAGCCACCAAGTCTATATAAAGTTATAATTTCCTGTCATGTCTGTAACCAGAAGTGAATCCATGTAAAACAGCAGTGGAACACAAAAGAACATATTTTGAAAGTCAAAACTGAACCCTACTGAGACATTTTTGAGTAAAAAAAAATCTCAGTAACACTTTACAATAAGGTCCCATTAGGTAATGCATTAAGTTAACGCAAATTTTAAACCCTCAAGAAAGTCTTTCATTGTAAGTGTGCTGATGCATTTGATTTTTGTTTGTTTTCATAAACTGAGAGACTACAGTAAAATTATACTGTAGATGCTCCCTTGAGCTTATTTTCATTTAATTAACCTAGAATTGACAACTCTTTCATCATTTACCCACGTCGTTCCAAAACTGTATGACTTTCAATACGATCTTAAAAAAAGGATTTTATTGGTATTGATTTAAAAGATATATTTATTAAGCAGATTTCTAATTACAATATACAGTATGCATGACACATGGCAAACATCATCACAACCTGCTGTTTTATTTTTAGATTAATAAAATTATGCAAACAACAAGAACAGCCCCATTACACCTCGAAAAAAGAACAGGGAGAAAGGAAGGAAGCCAGGAAAGAGGGAAGAAAGAAAGAAAGAAAGAAAGAAAGAAAGAAAGAAAGAAAGAAAGAAAGAAATGAAGGAAGGGAGGAAGTAAGACAAGAAGGAAGGAAAAAGGAAGGAAGGGAGGGAGGGAGGAAGGAAGGAAGGAAGGAAGGAAGGAAGACAAGAAGGAAGGAAAAAAGGAAGGAAGGAAGGAAGGAAAGAGGGAAGAAAGAAAGAAAGAAAGAAAGAAAGAAAGTAAGAAAGAAAGGAAGACGAAGGAAGGAAGGGAGGAAAGAGGGAAGAAAGAAAGTAAGAAAGGTAGGGAGGAAAGAAGACAAGAAGGAAGGAAGCAAGGAAAGAAAGAAAGAAAGAAAGAAAGAAAGAAAGAGAAAGGAAGGAAGGAAGGAAGGAAGGAAGGGAGGGAGGAAGTAAGACAAGAAGGAAGGAAAAAGGAAGGAGGGAAGGAAGGAAGGAAGGAAGGAAGGGAAGGAAGGGAGGAAGGAAGGGAAGGAAGGAAGGAAGGAAGGAAGGGAGGAAGGGAGGGAGGGAGGGAGGAAGGAAGGAAGGGAGAAAGGGAGGGAGGGAGGGAGGGAGGAAGGAAGACAAGAAGGAAGGAAGGAAGGAAGGAAGGAAGGAAGGGAGGAAGGGAGGGAGGGAGGAAGGAAGACAAGAAGGAAGGAAGGAAGGAAGGAAGGAAGGAAGGAAGGAAGGGAGGGAGGGAGGGAGGGAGGAAGGAAGACAAGAAGGGAGGAAGGAAGACAAGAAGGGAGGAAGGAAGACAAGAAGGAAGGAAGGAAGGAAGCAAGGAAAGAAGGATGGAAGGAAGGAAGGAAGACAAGAAGGAAGCAGGCAAAAAGAAAGAAGGAAGAAAGGAAGGAAGGAAAAAGGAAGGAAGGAAGGAAGGAAGGATGAAGGAAGACAAGAAGGAAGCAAGGAAAGAAAGAAGGAAGAAAGGAAGGAAAAATGAAGGAAGGAAGGAAGGAAGGAAGGAAGGAAGAAAGAAAGGAAAAAAGGAAAAAGGAAGGAAGAAGGGAAGAAAGGAATAAGGGGGTATGAAGAACCTTTGTTTAAATGTTCTTCACACTAAGAAAAAAGGATCTTTTAAGAACTGATCACTGAAAGGTTCTTTTGGAAACAAAAAAGTCTCTTCTATGACTTCAGTGTGAAAACACAACCTCTATTTTTAAGAGTGTAGAGTTCAGAACAGAAGTAGCAACGTCCAATTTCTGAACAAATCGTTTGCTTTTTTCAGTGCATGAATGATCTCCTCATGAATTTGACTCATTTGACTCTCAAGTTCAGCTCAGTGATCCATTCTCAGCACCGAACAGCTCCAGGGGGAGATTAGCAGTAAATGTGGGAATGTTCCTCACATCACACTCACATCACACGGAGCACTTTTTGTATCCGTTTTATGTCCAACCTCTTGTGAACTAACTCTACGTTACAAAGCGAGCAGTACAGCTCTTTAAAAGTTCCAGATGACAAAAAGTAATACAATGAGGGCGAGTAAATGATGACAGAAAAGTCATTTTTGGGTGAACTATCCCTTCAAACTTCCACCGAACCCAAAACATTCCCTTCTGACACCTGTATTTTCAGCACAGCTGTTGTTTGCTTTCAACCAGGACAGAGTTCAGCCAATCTCACCCACATTTAAACGCGAGCTCCAGCTCAGAGAGAGCGTGCGCAGCTGCTGGCGGGAGCCCAAACAGTATTAGTGCGACACTAATGCGGCTAAATGAAGCGCAGGGAAGCTTATTTATGTTTGCTTTGACGGAGGAGGAGTCTATTCTGTCTTCATAAGGCACTTTAAGGCGGCTGCCTGAAGCAAACGGCTCAAAAAACCAACACCATAAAGCTAAATTGAACAAACATTAAACCTCTGATTGGAATAAACAAGCTTTCCCTGGATTCCGGATTCTGATTGGATAGCTTACAGAAGGAATAAACCTGCCACCATTAGGTTCACAAACGGTCGGTGTAATGGATGTGTCACCTGATGAGAGCTGAAACTGTCTTTGCTTTCCAGTCTAAAATCTCCTGCCTTCCCAAGAGTCGGATCATTGATTTCATTGGGCCAACTCAAGTTAAATTAATAAAAAATGTTATGTTCTGATATTTCGGATTTCTAACATGAACCAATCAGCTGAGCTTTAAATACCATGTGACTAACCACAGGAAAATGATGTCATGATTGGCTGATGTCACCACCACAACAAACCCTTCACAAGTGACTATTCTGAGCTGTTGAAGACCAACAGGGGAAATTAAATTTTATGCTTTTAACAAACCTAAAATAAAGAACATGGTGAAATAATGAAATATTTGAGATGCATGAAATTTTTTTAGTCAGAATATACACTACTGCTCAAAAGGCTGGGGTCGGTAAGATTTTCTTCTGATCACCAAGGCTGCAGTTATTTGATCAAAAATACAGTAAAAATTGTGAAATATTATTACAATTTAAAATATCTGTTTTCTATGTGAATATATATTAAACTGTAATTTATTCCTGTGATCAAAGCTGAATTTTCAGCATCATTACTCCAGTCTTCAGTGTCACATGATCCTTCAGAAATCATTCTAATATGATGATTTGCTGCTCAAGAAACATTTATGATTATTATCAGTGTTGAAAACAGGTCATATTTCTGTGGAAACTGATACATTTTATTTTTCAGGATTCTTTGATAAATGGAAAGTTCAAAAGAACAGCATTTATTTGAAATATAAATCTTATGTAACAATGTAAAAGTCTTTACTGTCACTTTTGATAAATTTGCTGCCAATACAAATGTTATCATGGTTTTGATATTAATAAAACTTAAAAAAAAAAAAAAATGTAATTTAATTTCTGTAACTCAGGGGTTTTCAATCATTAAGATGTCACCGACCCCAAAATATCATCATCCTTGTGTGAGGGACTGCCATCATAAAATTTAAAAGGCATCTATCTTTTATAAACACCCAATTTATGCACTCAAAAATGTATATTATAAATCTAAAATTAGTTTCTATTAAGTTACATTATTTATATATTTCTACTTACTATAGTAATGTACTGTTAAATGTATTATTTATTTGTTTGTTTGTTTTTAATTAAATTGATGTATTTATTTGTTTTGATTAAATATATTTGATTAAAAATATTAGTTTTTATTAATCAAAAATATTTAAAAATGTAATGTAATCTATTTAATAGACCAATAACTAATATTTTTGTATTTTAATCATTTTTATTCATTCATGTATTAATTTTAAATTTCAAATGTTTTATTTACTTCTTATTTTAATGTTATTATTATGATTTTTTTTTTCAAGTTTTTCTCTAGGCTTTTCTCCAGAAAACCCCTTCTATAACGGACTATATGGACATGAAATCATGCTTATATTTATTATAAATATTTCTAAAATTAAATATTCAGTTTTAATACATTGAGTTTGTAATTCATTTTGAATGAACATATTAACGCTTGTAAAAGTGGTCAT